>CAJHQP010008520.1:0-26547 GCA_905132765.1 Moricandia arvensis | reverse complement strand
ACGTCTGTGGTCGTCGTCGTCCTGATTACATTTGATGTACATGGCTGTCATATTGAATACTAAAAGAAATAAAAGTTTACAAGACAAACTTATAGTGTTTTGAGCATAACCCAATAGTTAAGATCCATTAGTAACTCTAATTAGTGAGTAACCCATTAGTTATAACCCATTAGTTAGGAACCCAATTAAACCCTTACGTCTAAAGAGAACACGAGAAGACGATACAGTCGAGGAAGAGATGATCAAGATGAGGAGAACCTAGATTTGCATAAGGGTGGAAGATTTTCTTGGTGAAGTATAACGGATGGCAGAGATGCGATTTCTGATTTTGTTGATCAATTTGATGGATTAGATAGCCTGGTTGGTGGTAGATATTACGGTGATGCCGATGGTTCCGTTCTGTCCACACAGAGTAGATTGAAGCTTGCCAGCACCACAACAGAAGTAGGTTGCGAGGGTTCCTTGTTGAGAGAGTTTGCATGTGAGAGAGTGTTACGTCCCAGTCTCGAGAGGCAATGGTTGAACATCGGCTTGCACATGAGCTCCATACAGAGAAGCTGAAAGGACAATCGAACAGAAGATGGTTTCGGGTCTCTGACGCCACATTGCATAGCCGACATGAAGGATCAACAGAGCATCCCCAATTAGTTTAATCTGTCCAGTGTTGGACATCTGTTCAATACAAACAACCCAGGTTAGAAAACATTGTCTCGGAACTCCTCTTTTAATCCAGACTGCATTGTGCCACTGGACTGGAGCTGAATGAATTCGAAGTTCTTCATAAACCTGACTCGCTGAGTAGTTTTGAGATTCATCCACTGCCATATATAGTATCTTCATTTTCTGATAGATGGATTGTTGTTAAATGAATTGCCAAATTCCAGTTGTTTTCCAGAACGTGGCAGTGGGATGTTCCATCCGCCTTGAGAATGAAAGTGATGCCAAGGTTGCCTTCCATGGGATTCCAAGATGAGAGGTTGTAGTTGCTGGCAAGATACGATCTCAAGTTCCCAAATGGAGACCAATTATCAAGAACAAAAGCGAGTTGTAAGTCCATTTCCACACACTTTTTATCCATGGATACATTGACTCTCTGTACTTTATCAATTTCTTTGCCATCCAGGAGAGAGATTGGCTTTGACTTATGGTCCAGAAGTTGCTGAGTTCCCCTCGGAGAACTTCTTCCTAAACCATGCCACCCAAATAGAGCCATGCCTAAAGAAGAGAAGCCAAATGAACTTCAGACAACACGCTTTATCCACACTTCAAGGTCACGCTACACCAAGCCCTCCTTCTTCTTTTGATTTATAACGTTGACCATGAAACTCTTGCCTGAATGGTGTCCTTCTAAATTGCCTTTCCAGAGGAAGAATCCACATAGAGAGTTGATGCGCTTGATACAAGCTTTTGGGAGAATGAAGGCAGAGCACCAAAATGTGGTGATTTCCCGCTATCACAAGTTTTAATAAGAAGAAGCCTTCCCGCAAACGATAGTGTTTTGACACTCCAAGAGGTAAATTTGGTTTTCACTTGCTTGTATTAGCGGCTCACAGTTTGCTAGGGTTAGCTTTTTAGAGCATAGTGGAACTCCTAAGTATCTAATTGGTAAGGATCCCGTAGACATTCCAGTAGATACTTGTATAGCCTCAATCTCAGATTGAGAAAGACCAGATGAGAAGAAACACGATTTTTTGCATGCTTATTGCCAACACCTGATCTCATTTCAAATTCACGTAAGACTTGAAGGACCTTCTGCAGAGAGGATATGGAACCATCTATGAATATTAGTAGGTCATCTGCAAAGCAGAGATGTGTGAGCTTAGTGGGAGGCAACAACTGTGATGATAAGCAATTTTCCCATCCGAGGCAGCTTTGTGTTTAGCATAGAGATAAACTGTTCAGAGGCAATTACATAACAAATAGAGAGATAAAGGATCTCCTTGACGAAGACCACGCTTTCCTTTGAAGAAACCATTCACGTGCGTTGTAAAGCCTATCATATAGGAGGGTGAACATATGCCAAGCACGAAGCCAGTCATGTACAGCTGTGGAACGCCATTGAGTGGAGGCTGTTGAGAAGAAAGTCCAGGAGAGAGTGTCGAAACCTTCGCAATATCAACTTTAATTTGTGATCCTTTTTGACCCTTATTCATGTGATAACCATTTACTAACTGTCCTGCCAAGGTTGTATTTTCTACAAGACTCGCCCATTTACAAACGCTGTTTTGGTTAGGGACAATAGACCTTGAAGATGGGTTTTAGTCTGTTGACCAGAAGTGTAGATAGTACGTGTAGATGGTGTTGAGAGCAGACGATTGGTCTAAATTCTGTTATCCGAGAAGCTCCTGTGAACTTGGAATCAAGGCAAGGATAGTTGCATTCGTCTGTGGCAGGAATAAATCCACTTGTGAAGAATTGAGAGAGTGAAGCTACAATTTATCTTGTCCATAAAACCCCAAGCTGCCTGTAGAATCCTGAGGTTAATCCATCTGGACCAGGTGCTTTATTTGGATTGAGCTTGAAGAACAATTTCTGATTTCTCTCCTGAATGACAGAGTAAACATTGTCTGTTTTGCAAGTCTGAGCATCTGAAAGTGGATAAGAGATGGAACCAGTCCCAGGACGAAGTAATCATTGTGGTACACCTAGCGTAGTTCTAGAATAGAAGTGGAAGTGGTTATATAGCATGCATACTCATCTCCGTAGGATCCGTAAGTACTTCAACCCGTATCAGTCAAGAAAGATCTTATTGCATTAAAACTTGCTCGAGTCTGACAAATGCGGTGAAAATAAGTTGTGTTTAAGTCACGCCTCTCGCAACCAGTTTATGCGTGATTTCTGTCGAAAGAAGCATTCTTCTATCTCCCTCAGAAACTTCCACTTAGCATGAAGGTCTCTCTCAGATTGAAATGTTTCGCTTGAAGGATTTTGAAGTGATTCCACTGCGCAATTTGTAACCACCGGTTAGTTCTAAAACCATTTGCGATTTTGATAAGCTTTATGATTGTTACAGGAAAGGGAGGCAAAGGTAGAGAAGAAGATAGAGAGAGGAGAGAAATTTAGGGATTAACGTTTTTGTGATCGTTGTTGTTTTCGGATAACTTCACACAGTTACTCTTTACATACCCAAATGGCTTCAAATGCAAAACCTAACTAGAGTTGAACTCGGGCTTTTTGTTTTAAAAATATCATTCACACCATTAAAAACTTCTATTTTAATAATATAGATATTTTGTAGATATTGTTTGATCAAAAAAAAATATTTTGTACATATGAATTAAAGTTGTTCTGAACTTCTGATTGTTACCGTAAAATTAGTATATATATGTTGTGGCATAATTGGTTGGTATGATATTTATGGGATAATTGGCTGTTATGTTATAGGAAACAAAACTTATATAGCTTAAAAAGAGAATATTCACTCAAAATGTTTTTAAATTGTTGTGAATTATATAGTGAAGCTAAGTTTATATTAGATATTTGTGTGAATAAAAAGAAATAAACAATATGTGAAAGAGAAGAGGGATATTAACTTGAGAGAAATGAGTGGGAAAAAAGTTGTGTGTATTCGAGGGAGAGATAAAGACAACACACAGATTTTTTTTTTTCATTCGTATGTAACTTAATTACAAAAGCATATTACTCTTATTTATTGTCGGTCATACTCAAATATTTATAAGGAGAAATACATATAATAATATGTGTAGGTTAAATTTGAGAAGAAGATAATCATTTTACTTGATATTATCCTTTTAACACTCCTTTTTGATTATCCATTTCGTATTACATAGGCCTTTGTTAAAACCTAGTCTCGGATGTATTTCTGTACATAGCAATGGTTGCTACCACAAAATGTGATCACTGTGAACAACCTTTTGTGCTTTATCTAAAGTCTTCTGAGGCTACAAAAGACTGAATTTTACATTGCCAGTTTTTGCAAATACATCAGAGCAGCAAAAATGTGGACATACATTATATGTATTGTAATCAGATATATATACATTCAGGATTCTGCATCACGTGTGACTAGTAGCGAGACTCAGAGATCCCAGCAAGCACTTGGCAGCCTCGAAGCAGTTTACTTGGTGGAGAAGAGACTGCACCCCATCAACCCATCTCTGCTTGTGAATCTTGTTCTTGCACTTGAACTCCAACAGGCCCTGTCCTGTTTTCAGACCAAAGTAAACTTCTTCTGAGTTTTCCCTCTCTTTCCTGTAAGGCCATGCTGATTTCTCATCGCAGACTCCATAGACAACGCCTTCAAAAAATGAACATCAAGTTCAGAATCTTTGTCTTTCAGGTAAGTTATTTAACCTGAAAGGTTATGAAATGCTTACTTTTGATCTTCTTGGAGAATGCTCCTCCTACATGTTTGCTTTTGAGTTTGATCATTACCTGAAAATCATAATAAGCATTAGATCAGAAGTGAAGTGAGATGTGTTGTAGGTTTAGGTTGCTGTACCTGAGATTTCTTGTTGATATAGACACAGACACGCTTAGTTCGTTGCACTCCTGCAAGTTAAAGCACAAGAAAACAAGAGTTAAGCTCTTTGTCTTATCTCAGTGAACTCTTCAGTTGATCAGAGTCTCACAGACAGAAAAGACTTACCATGTCGTGTGCATTGCATTAGTTCGCCTTCTAATGGAAGATTTGGTTCTTCCAATCTATGCTGGATATTTGGAGGCCAATGAGAGTCAGAGAAGCTTCTCTCAAAAGGTGCAATAGATGCGTTTTTCCTTGCTTCCTTTGGCTGTCTCGCCTTCAGAGCCGCTTCTCCTCTCAAAGCTATTAACCATTTAAACAAAACCAGATCAAGTATGAACCAACGAAGCCAAAGGCTTGTGAAACTACAGCAAAGCCTAGACTAGTTTCTAACAAGACCCGTACCTGTTGCTGCAGCCGCTGTAAGAGTCATGAGATCACCGGGACTCTGGATATCCACAGAAGATCTAACCGTGGAAGCAACACGTCCACGGTCAGCACCGGCTCCCTCAGCCATCTCAACGCAATGTGAGGCCAAAAGCTCGGTGGCTGAGGCCAAAGCCAGAGCCATCTTGGAGCCTGGCCCTTTGCTGTTGCTTGCAGATGTCACAGAGGCTAAACCTGCAGCCAGAGCGGCTATAGAGACTGCAGAATGCACGTGGTGCGTTCTCAACGCGCACCTTGTCTTTCTTCTTGAGATAGTTGATGGTGTTGCTGCTGCTGCTATGTTCCTTATGGTGGTGAAACCATTTTGACAATGCCCCTCCCTTGCGTGTTCCAAACGAGTTCATAATCTTCCCAGCCTAAAACCAAAGTCCCAAAAAAATTTAAATAAAAAAAAATCTCAGAAGCATCATTGTGAGAAAAGTGGGTTTGGTCGGGATCAAGAAAAGGGATAAGAAAAGTGACGTACCACGAGTGGATCTGCAGAAGCATCAGGGAAGAAGACAGGAGGAGTGTTTTGAGAAACACAGAACTGTTCTTGTTGTTGTCTATGTTTGAGTGCAAGTGCTTTGGCTATTTCAGAAGTAGAGAGACTCCAGGATCTAGACAGAAACTCCATTGGCTCTTTTGGTGTCTGAGGCTGAGGAATAGATGAGAAAAGCTCTTCAGCTCTGAGAACTCCATCTTCCAACTCCATATTCTCTGATCCAAACAAGGAAGAAGAAGTTTCCTTCCAATCTGAATAAAACCCACCACTTTCCATTTTTTTAAATTTCTATGTAAATGATGAATCTTGAAATACAAAATGAAGCTTTCTTGAATTTGAAAAGATGCCGTGGGAGTAGAGGAGCGAATTTAATTTTCTGGTGGAGTAAGAGTTATGTTTCTGATGAGAAGCATGTGACCAAAAACAGAGAGCACCAGCTTTTTAAGTTTCAGAAATAAAACTTGAAAACGAACTGTACACCTTTAATGAAAATAATTAAAAGGAATAACTAACTTTATGGAGATGAAAAGGTTGATGTTGACTCAAAGAGAAGAGGAAGAGCATAAACACAATAAGAGAATCTTTTATTTCTTTCTTTCTTTCTTTTTAATGAGATAGAATAATTCAAACCACAAGTCTTGAAAAGTATACGTGCGGACTAACAAGTGAGAGAGATAGATTGCCGATAGATTCTTGGAGGACTTGTTAGGAACTCGTATCCATGTTCATATATATGGTGTGGATACAGAGAGACATGGTGTTATGGGCTAAAGAACATTGTCCTTGGATTCAGGTCTATGTTAATGTAGTAGGACGGTTTGTGAAACCATAAAGTAGGGACAAATGCATTGGTTTTAGAGCATTTTTTGTCTCTTTGCGCGGACGGCTCTCACACGATTCATTCCCCCTCAAACCGACCAGCTCCTTCTTATAATACGTAAAAGAGAGACCACTTCGGTTTTTCTATTTGTGTACTTCTATTGTTTGTGTGGTTTCACGGATTAACAATCATTTGTGTTGTCTATCTAGCATTACTATTTTATTTATCACTTTGAGTACTCTAAAACGGTTGAGTATCCAAGCAAATTAAACAAACAAAAAAAAACTATCCCTAAACAAATAAAACCATTTTTATAGTTTGAGTCACATAATTTAAATAGGGCTCCAATAGAGCTTTAAGTTTTAAGTATATGCCTGATATGAAGGAAAGATTGTCCCTTCTATAAAATTTATCACTAAAGAAATAAAACCACTTTTTTTTTTTTGTCATTCTCACAAATAGGTAGTGAGTTTTCATTTTCAGTCCATTAATGTTTTCAAAAGCTGACTAAAAACCTTGTGATAAATTATTTAAGTGATTTTTAATTAAACAAAATCTTAAAGAAAAGTTTGTTTCTTTTGTATCTTTGTTTGGTTTTGTGTTACTTTATGCACTATATGTGTGTCATACGTATAAATAAGAATAACATAGTTTGATATTCAAATGCTTTTCTATCAATAAAGAATATATCTCCTTATTCCATTTTATACTGTAATCAGCATAAGAACCGGTTACAATTTGCTGAAACATTGGGTATGAAACTATTGAAATCTCAAATTTCTTTTAGAACTTACAAAGAGTAACTATGATTTATGTAGAAATTTACAAAAGTTGGAGAATATGCACATTCTGGGATTACGCTTAAAACATTTCTTTTAGAAATTGATGATTGCATAAACATAACTTTCCCTATGAATTAAAATCACAAAGGCAAGAGCTTTAGTAAAAGACAAAAAGATGCTGAGTCGTTGTTGGTACCTTCTTCATCAAGACATGACCATCTTGTATAGAATCACAGTTAAAAGAACAATTAGTTTCAATTGATTTCATTTCTTGATGAAAGATATTATTGTAGATCTTCAAAAACATAGATGAAGCTGCCTTGGTTTTATCAATAGTGGTGAACATATTGAGGTACATTGCCAATTATCAAGCTAAGGAAAGAATTGTTGGATTAATCGCTAAAACTCTTTTTCAAGCAAAAAAAATGAATCACATTTCTTATACTAATCCAATAATTCATTCGTGATCTCGATAGATTGTCAACATAAGTTATGTTGATCATTATTGATAAATCAAGGTATACGTTTGGAAATCAACATACCGGATTTTTATTAGAAATTAGAATCAATTTATTAAAACCATTTTTCCTCAAAATATATGGTTTTTTTTTCTTGGAAGAGTAGCGTAAGCTCTTTTTGAAATTTAGAAATTAATCAAAAATTTAGTGTTACACACGTCAACCTCTTTTATTTTAATTATAGTTGCCTCTCTTGGTGGAGCACGAACACGCGAGCTTCGGCTCATAAGACTAACGCTCTAACCATCTTAGTAGCAGGAGCTGCTTGATATATAATCGTTACTTTTGATATAATAATAATCACGTGATAAAAATATAGATGAGAAAAAAAAGAAAAAAATGAAGAGAAGAGTAAGAGAGACACAAACGTTAACACTAATGGATGACCAAATGACTTCATACTCTTTACTTTTGAAATTGATTTAGGTTTTTTGGGAGTTTGATGCATCAAAAATTTTAATCTTTTTGTTTTTTCAGATTAGTGACAATAGCCTTCAAAATATAATTAGTTATGGTCTGTAAGAAAATTATAAGAATCAGTCATTAATATATATGACATGAACTGGAAAGTACAATTGTTAAGCTAAAAAATACATTTTTACAACACAAGTGTAATAGAGACTTCTTCCGTATAATTTTTGTGCAATTATAATTTTTTGAATTCTTATTAGGTAATTACCCGCGCTACGCTGTGGTATTTGGCCTCAGTATTCAACCATAGTATCAAATCATACTTCTAGTTTTTTCATGTTGCTGGTCTTACTCTTTTATTTCAGTATGTTTGGTCTATAGTCTCTTAGGTTTGTTTTATCTTCTGACCTTAAAGGTTTTGTGATGTTTTAGCATAAGGTTTCATTTTATCTAGTCTTTAGTGCATCTAGAGTTTGACATGTGTTTGCTTGACCAAAATAAAAAGAGTTTGACATGTGTTTTAATTGTCATGCCGTTTTGGTGTTTAGATCTAGTTTCTAATTTGGTTTTGGATATGGTGTCTCTCGGTTTACTTTCTTTCCTCCGGAATGTTTCTGACTTTTGTTTAATTGAGGATTTAAATATTTTTAAGTCTTTGAGGTGCTTCTCGGCTTGCTTTTTATGTTTCTTTTGTTTTAGAATACGACGTTTTTTTCCTATGTTGTTAATATATGGATCAAAATTTCTTATCCATCGATATTCTTGTGAAGTTGGGGATGGATCTTGTTGTCTTAGTGTTGGCTTCAATCTGGATGTTTGAGATATGTTCAAATGTACATGGAGGTTTGAAGAGATGTGTGGCTGAATAAGTAAAAGAAGTTAAACAAATATAGTATTGTAACTTTCTACTTTGATAATTGCACACCTCTATGCAATTGTTCATGTGACTAAATAAATCGTTCTTAGTTCCTACTGTAGTTTCTGTAGCTGGCTCAGAATGTTTTTGCAACAAATAAGACAAAATTCATGCCTCAAGCAAAGTACATGTATGAGAATATATATACATATATTTCTTTGTTCTACGGAAATGGAACTTAGATCTAACTTATTGTGAGATGATTTTGCAGGTGTTTGAAAGGCTATTTACTTTATTCAGATATGTCACAATGCTTGCAAGGCCAAGATTCATTTCATACATTACACAGTAAAGAGAAAGGGAACTCAAAATGTAATTACCCATTGCAGAAGAGAACTCCTTCATGTGTCACTGCGTCTTTTCTATGCAAAGTCTAAAGAATAACAAAGATTTTCTTCTCCTAGACACAGATTCCACATACTTGTTGGAACCATCTAACATAAAACTTAAGCTTCTTTTTAATATCACATTTGCTCAATCTTATCCTATGATACGCCAAGGAAACAAACAAAAACAAACATTTTCTCAGTGAAACTGCAAAAGGTTTTCTTCAAAAATCTCTAAGTGAAAAATCTAATATCAAAAACTATCCAGCTTTTGCTCAGCATCGTCATTATTATCCCGACACTTGTTGAAATGATGAAATCTAATAACTCGCTGGTGTCATTGTTATTTGCCACCAAGCTTGATATTTCGGATGCACAAGGAAAAAAAAGAAAAGTTCATCTAACAACACTTTCAAGCATATTTCAGATGCACAATGATGAAATCTAACAATACTATAATCTGTTTCCCAAATTAAATTTTCTTTTGTTATCCAAAAAAAATCTCAGAATCTTTTGAGGTTCCATAGAGCGTCCACATCATGAAATCATTTTTTTTAAAAACGCCACATAGTATTTTAAAAATAGATAATAAATAAATATACAATATAAGAAAATAAAGAAAAAAATAAATATAAAATTTTAGAAATATAAATATTAAATTAAAAATCTATAGTAATATTAGCATTTGATATAAGAAAAACAAAAAATAAATAATAAGTAAATATACAATTTAAAAAAAAATACACAATATAAGAAATAAAATATCATATTAAAATAAAAAATAAGTAAATATAAAATTCAGAAATAGATATATTACATTAAATATCTATCGTAATATTATCATTTAATATAATAATAGCAAAAATTAAATAATAATAAAATACAAAAAACAAGAAAATAGAAAATAATTGAATATATAATATAAGAAATAGAAATATAAAACAAGAAAATTAGAATAAGTAAATATGCAATATAAGAAAAAATAAAAAAATAAGTAAATATACAATATAATAAATGGAAAAAATAAATTACACATCAATCTGAAAAATGTATAGTAAAATAAACAATAAGTAAATATAAGATAGAAAAATACGAATTACATTAAAAATCTATCTTAATATTATATAACATAAATATATAAAATAATAAAAATACATAATCGGTAAAGTATACAATATAAGAAATAAAAATATTACATTAAAATATATTGTAATATTAGAATAAGTAAATATACAGTGTAAAAATAGAAATATTGCATCTAATATGTATCTTAAATAAATAAAATGTATAGTAAAATAATTAATAAGTGAATATAAAATAGGAAAAATACAAATATTACATTAAACATCTATCGTAATAGGATAATAACTAAATATATAGTATAAAAATGAATAATAAGTAAATATACGATATAAGAAATAGAAATATTATTTTAAATATATATTGTAATATTAGAATAAGTAAATATACAATATAATAAATAAAATATTACATCAAACATTTATCGTAATATTAAAATATTACATCAAACATTTATCGTAATATTAAAATAAATAATAAGTAATATACAATATGATAAATATAAACATTACATTAAAAATCTATCATAATATTAGAATAATAAATAAAAATATTACATAAAACATCTATTTTAATACTAAATAAGTAAATATAAAATATAAGAAATAGAAAATACATTAAATATCTATATGAAAAATGTATATTAAAATAAAATAATAAGTAAATATACAATATAAGAATATAAATATTACATCAAACATATATCTTAATATTAATATAGATATAATATCAAAAAACAAAATATGTAAATATAATATAAGAAATAATAAGTAAATATACAATATAAGCAATGAAAAAACTACTTTAAACATTTATCTGAAAAATGTATACTTTTACGTTTTATTATTTATAAATATTTTTTAAGTATATATACAATATAAAAAATAAATAATAAGTAAATATACAATATAAGAAATGAAAAAAAACTTAATTAAACATCCCTCTGAAAAATGTATGGTAAAATAATAACCAGTAAATTTCTTATTAATTATATAAAGTAGAGATTAAACACACTTGGGCGTGCCACGTCATCAATTAGACGCATGAGATGTCAACAAGTGTCCAATGTTTAAAAAATTGCTCCTTTCGACTTGGCTATCATGTTTTCACATTTGGCTTTGTATTAAGTTATTTGCTTTTCATTTTTTGGCTTACATCAGATTATTTGGGCTGAGAAAATAAATCAAAAGCTAAGATTATTGTCTGAGTTCTCCTTCTTTCAACAATGGCGACTTTTTAAGGTTCATATCATAGTTTTTGAGACAAATCGTGAAGAAAATTCCATGGATCGAGATGTCCTAGTGTTGTTTCGTCTACACGAAACCGTTACGGGATGAATTGATTCACTGCCATTAACGACCTCTTAACTCCTTCAACCCACTGCAACCATGATTTATCATTCAATGCATCTACCCTCTATTCAAGGTGGTGCATCTACAGCTATAAAAAGGCCAGTCTACATACCATGAACATCATAATCATAAATCCAAATAACACTTGAATTTTTTTCCTAGAAGAATGGCGAACTCATCTATCCTCCTCCCTGATTTCAGGGCTGGCCGATGTTCTTTAAAAAGCTCCATATTGTAAGTATACATTTCTCAGAGACTTTACCGTAGTGGTTGCCTTGGTAAGAAGATATCATTGGAGAAGTAAGAGGCATTAAGATATCATGTTAACTGGCTGTCTAATTTCTCGATTCTATTGAGTGCCTTTTGCACATACATTTCAGTGGTCAGTTTTGAAAACCATGCGTAACTATTATTTTCCACTACAGGGACACTCCGGTCTGCCAAGTGTTTTTTAACGGGCTTGCTGCGCGCCTGACTCTGGTGTTGAGCCTAAGGTGGTTGTTGCTATTGTCGAAGGTAAGTGGTGCGATCCTGACCAGCCTCAACCTGAGGGATTTGAAGATCAACTATGAAGCAGTTAGGAGATTGATCAAGACACAATCTAATGGGCTGTATAGAAGCTTTAATTATTTGATCAGAGAAATAATGGACAGAGAGGAGACAAAGGTTACTCATGGTGCAGCCTTTGCTATACTTGGTCAGACATTGCATCAGCATGGATTACATGAGATCAATAAGGAAAGACGTTCAGCTAGCCAAGAAACACATAGAGAATGGACAAAGATGGCGTTACATCAGAGTTCAATGGAGCAAATTGTTATATGGATCAAAAAGGATCTCTTTGTTTGCAAACTGGACCAGGAGTACAACAAGGACAAGGTAGGCTTTAACATGGACGTGCCTAAGGTGTTGTTGTCTGAAAGAGGGCCTTTCAAGCCCAATAAATGGAAAGATCGACCAGCTTGGCTTAAGTTGGCCGGTTTGCTTAGTTAGGTGTATTTCTGATTTCTTGTAATTCTAAACCAACTAGGACTAGGATTAGGGTTAAGGTTTCATAAAGCAATTAGAAATAGGTTTTGGTTTTCTATTTAGAGTTAGGATAAGGTTTTCTAGTTAGGATTTTCTATCTTGTCTTTATAAAGCCAAAAGCAGCATATATTGTAACTTACGCATTCTTTAATACAATCTAAGCTTTTGGCTTGTCAAACTCGTCCCTTAGGGCACCTCAAACCTTTGTTCACGTGGAACAAGTTTTCTTTGTCACACTAGGTAGCGTGAGCTTCTGTGATTCATCCTATACATGAAGTAGGGTTATCCTGTGTCTCATGAGTCGCTAACCAACTCTAGAGCAGTCCATAGCTGAGAAGAAAACATCCAGCTAGTTCCTGAGCTATCAACAAACAAAGTCTGGAAAACAGGAAAACAAACTTCTAAGCTATGCTCAAAAAACGGCTGAGAAGAAACCTAAGAAGATACCAGAGATTGAACTAGCATTGGCTACTTCTTGTCAAGGAGAATATTCAATATTTCAACAAGAACAAGAGGAGCACGTACCAGGAGCTCTGTGTGGTCCTATTCTCGACCTAACCAAAGCAAAAGAAGAAGGAAAACTTGATGCGGCGCTAGTAGTTCATAAGGAGTCATCTGAGACTTTGATTGAACAAGGTGGATTCATTAGATTTTCTTCTTATTATTCACTGACCAGGCCTCTTGTTTGTGTTAAATTCAGTCTCGTGGATCACTTAAAGCTTGTCAAGAAGCTGCACAACTTTATCTTTGAACCAGGAGGAAAGCTATGTGAGTTTAAGAGCAATAGCAACATTCTGGTGCAAAGAGCAACAACCAAGCTGAGTATGCACGAAAATTTCATCCTTAAAGAGCAGGATTTGAGGTCAAATCCTTTTAAAGGAGGAGGGGGTAGGTGAGGTGGGAAAGGATCGGGTAACTTTGAGATCCAACTTTAACTTCATGTCCAGGTAATTAGTGTCTATTCCTTAGATTCTTTGGTTACATACTTCAATTCTTGTTTCTTTACAAAACATTATGCATTCTTATTGATGACTTTGTATATTTTGTTTAATCAACAATTAGCTTATCTAGGAGCTTTAATTGAATTTGCAGGTTACTGTGTCGAACATTCAAAAGAAGTGAATGACTGTAAGAATCTGATCAAGACACTGGTCATGCGTACTGAATCTTGTCAGAATTATCCTCTTACATTGGTTATGATTCTGTACTTGATCAATATGTATTTTCCCGATTTGTGTTCAAAAATGAAAACAATAATATAAGTCATATGCATCGATCTCAGGTTCCTACACCCGGATTGTGAGAGTTTAATCACTCTCACCGCTATTTTACATTTCAGAATTTTTTAATATTTTGGCATCGTCAATATCTACAAGTTGATCAAATTTTGAATCATATTAGCGATTGTTTTGGGTTTTATTAAAAAAGAATTGGGATAATTCAGCATTTGAAATGCACAATTCGATTCTCTTTTCATGATTAGTTGCATCATCTAATCTATTAAAACTGAAGTACAAAATGAAATAACCCTTATTTTTACCTAATATTTACAAAGAATGTCACTGATATTATCCATGTATCCAAACATCTAAACATTGATTTTTAACAAAAAAATGTGGGCTAAACCCATTAACAATCTTTGTCAATTAAATTGAAGACTTCATAAAAAAATGTATATGTGTTTTCCAAATTTTTTATAATAAAAACAAAATTATACATATATATATATATATCATTTAATTAGTTTTATTTTTATTCATATTCATATAAACCTATATTTGAACTATAAAAAATAACAATGTTAATAATTTTTAATTATAATATGAACTTATTCATTTACAATAACAAAATCATGTAACTTTTCATAATAATTTAATTACTAAAATACATACTAATATCTATTATAAATGGTTATATATACAAACAAAAATAATGTATTATCATTTGCACGATATATATCTAATAAGAATAATTTATGTAATTTATAAATTTAAAAAATTTAATCACCATATAATACATATACAGAGTTAGGTCTAGGACGGGTCAAATATCTGAGATATTCTAGGATATACGGATTCAGATATGCATTCGTCGGATTAATAAAATTGTTATCCGGATACGGATATTTGGGGTTAGGATATTCAGACTAAAATCCGAATACACGCTGATATCCAAACATGTTTTTTTTTTAAAAAAATTTAAAATTAACTATTAACCATCTATTTAGTCTATTTAAAATTTTTATTTAAAAAATTTAAAATCATTAAAATTTATTAAAATTAAAATTTTAGTTATTTGATATAAATATATATATAATATATACATATATATATTTGGATCTGATATTCAAACCTAAAATTTTACTATCCGAATTTGTACTTGGATCAATCAAATCCGTAAAATCACTATCATGATCCATGAATATCCGTTTTTCGAAGCGGATGAGATCCCAAATTGGATAACAGATATTGAATATTAAGTTCAAATCATATATATACAATTATATCAAACAAATTGGTTAAAATATTAGACATTTACAAAAATAACACATGCGCGGATGCGCGGATCAAAGGCTAGTTGCCTATTATTGTTCAATCCATATTCTCCGAGGTTCAGATCGACATATAGTTAAAACAGAACAACTATTTGGTACTCTTATCTTTCTAAGTATGAGGTAGTAATATTGAGTAATGTTTTAATATGTTAAACAAATTCGAGAACTACTTGTTAAGCATGAAACTAAAAAATCAACTTTTATATTTGGGAAGGTAAGAACAAAAAATAATTGCGACAAGGAAAATGTAATTTACTTCGTTCTACAAATTCTTATCCTTCTGTTCGATTATCACTACGAGTATTATTATTTATTTTTAGAGTAAATGAGAGAAAAACAAATAGGTGAAAATAGAAAAGAAGCCAAGGCAGGAAAGAAACAAAGTAGAATAAATATTCTTACTATACAAATCCACAATGTTATGTCTTATTTCTTAACAGTTGTGAAATGTTCGTTAGATATATTTAGATGACTATTAGACTCCATTATAGTTTTACAATGCACTGAAACAATTTTAATTTCACTTTTAGTATAATAGTAAGTGTTACTTGAAACACACAGGCTTTGAATATTACAGAACTTTATCACGTTGTCATAGTTTAACAATGTGATTTCGCCAATTTTTTCATTCATAATATTATTCAAAATTGTTAATTTTGATGCTTTTTAGAAGTGATTACACTATATGTGTATTAGCATATCAAAAAGGTGATTAATCTATTGGAAACTAGAACTAAACTTACAATTTTTATTGTTTTAAAAAAAAACTAAATCTCTTTTAACTTTTTTTCCCAACAATTATTGCGTTATTTGTTATTCATTTAAATCTGCTATACCAAATGCCAGACAAGAAATTTTACGCACTGACTCTTGGTGCATATGTATTTACTAGATTGTTCGATTCAAAATTTTTAAACTATATTTATTAGAATTTTTAAAAAAATATTTAACATTAAATAGAATAAGAATATATATGTATTTTTTAGATGCTAGAATGTTTTTACTGGAAATAAAAAAATATGAGAATGATTTTTGGTTCATAATGTTGGACTAAAAATATATTCCAAATCACTTAATACATTAAACAGATACATTGGTACTTAATACAAAGATTAATTTAGAAAGTATATAAAATTGTATTTTTAATAACAATTTAATACCGTGATGGTATTTTAAAAAGCTAATTGTAAAACAAAATAATATTTTTCGTTGTCTGCAATACATAATATTTAATAATAAAAATTAAATGAATGGTGCATATATATTGAAAATATATTGATTATCTTCTTGCGTTTCATTTTAATAAAGAATTATATTTTAACTATAGTTAGATTACATTGTTTCTGTTTATACTTTAACAAATAATATATTATATATTAATATTTTCGTAGAAGTTTTAGTGTATTTAACTAATACAACAATTTTATAAGTTTTTTCATTTACTTTTTTTTTGAAATTTATTTTTTGAATAAGAAATATAATTGATTTTTACTTAAAAAATAAGTATTTATATTATTTTACCTATTATAATTGTAATAAAATATATTATAGCATAAGTAAATATATTATAAAATTAAATAACATATAAACAAAGTTATAAGCAAAAACATGATATAAATAATTATATAAAAAATTGAAGTATATAATCTGCGTGTAGCGCGGACCGACCCTAGTATACAATATAAGAAAATCGCAATATTAGAATAAGTAAATTTAAAATATAAGAAAAATAAATAATAAGTAAATATAAAAATAAAAAATATAAATGTTACATTAAAAATCTATCGCAATATTATCAATTAACATAAGATCAATAAAATTAGATTAAGTAAATATACAATATAAGAATAAATAAAAATAAAATATAAGAAACATAAATATCACATTAGACATCTATCATAATATTAGAATAAGTAAATATAATAGAATAAAATAAATAATAAAGAAATAGAAAAACTACATTAAACATTTATCTGAAAAATGTATATAAATATAAAAATATAAATATAACATTAAACATCTATTATAATATTAAATTTTATATAAAAACAAGAAAATTATAATAAATAAATATATAGTATAAGAAAAAAATAACAAGCAAATATACTATATAAGCATATTTATATAGTTAACATTTCAAAATCAAAATAGTTCCGCGCTTAGGACGGATTAACCTCTAGTCATATATATAAACAAGTTCCTTCCAATTACAAAGACATGTTCTCGTCTTCTGTTTTTTTTTATTACAGTCAACATTCATATAAGATTCAAGATCATCTTATCGCTTTGGTTTACTAAAACCGGTTTGGTTTCTTTAAGTTTTTTTTTATTAAACCAAAACTCAATTTTTCTTATTCACTTCAACCTAACACGTGTATAAATTATATAAGTATACCTATCTCCTTCTATCTAAAGTCAACCTTCATCTTGTGTGGTAATCACCAATGCTTCTCACCAACACCTCCTTTGTATTATCTTCTCTTCTCCCCTCCTCAGCCTTCGTATTATTCTTGGTTCTTCCTTCAAATCTTCCTCTCCTTTCTTGTGTGTGGAAAAGTTGCACTACAAGAAAATCGAGTATTAATTGCTTCCGGAAAACGCTATCTAAAAATATAGGTACATTGTATCATCGGTTGAGATAATAGGTCCTCCACTTAAGATAGCGCTTTTCGTTTCCGCTATAGAATGTTTTAATTAGATAGCAATATCCTTTATGTTATTTAAATATTTTAATATAGCATTTGTTTTTCGATATTGAAACATGTCATATATTTTACAGATTTCATTTTTGTAGCATTCATGATATCAAATAATTTAAAGCCGCGATATAATATGAAAATAAATAAAAATTAAAATTAAACGTAATTAACATATGAAAAGTTTACATTATTCAGTTGACATACATCAAGCTCAACAAAATCCAACAAGACAAACTTCCCCATCAAAACACCAAAGTTTTAAAATATAGCTACTTGAAACATTTAAGCATCAGAAAAATTTAACTTTGTCATTAGGCCAAACCACAGTGGTACTTAGAGCATCGAATATGAATTCAACTTATGCATTTGGTTTCCAAACACTTGCATCTCCAATCTTTGCCAATATAACGAAGACCTTTCAAACATTTTCACGTAATGGGACAAAGTGGACTCTATCCTCTAGATTTATGGAAACAACACGGCCTTTCTTCGACAGTCTTTCTCGAGTTAAAGCAATCCAACAAGAGGCACTTCTTCTATGGACATGATTTAGCGGTCTCCATGTTGTTACTAACACTCTATAACCCAAAATGGCAAACAAAGCATAAGCCCAAAGTTAATAAAAACTCCAACGCATTAATTAAATGTTCCAAAAGTTTACATAAGGTCAAGATGATAACGGCGAAACTCTTTTTGGTGACTGATTAAGAAAATCTATCTTCTGAATTGGCCAAGCGATACTGAGATGAAGTGCATCACCAATGGTAGACATCTCAGGACTAAGTCTCCACAAATAAGTCTCATTCTTAATCACCTTTTCCAACCTTGACAATTGCAGAATTTTGGGATTACGCTTAACACATTGCTTTTAGGAAAATGATGATTGCAAATACATAACTTTTCCTATGAACTGAAATCATGAAGGCAAGAGCTTTAGTAAAAGACATCAGAAGCTGAGCAGTGGCGTAGGTGGAATTGACTTTCACGAAAATCAATATTGATATAATCTATTGAACATATGAAAAATTTAGTTGAATAGGTGCATAAACTTTGATCATGAGGGTCAACGTTCTTTACATAATACTAAATCATCTATTAAATGAAAATTATACATACAATTTTCTTTTGTCAAATGTCATATGGGTCAACTAACCGTCTTCATCGTAAGCTAGCTCCGCCACTAAAGCTGAGCCGTCCTTGGTACCTTCTTCAAACGCTGAAACTCATTTTAGCATATGAAAAACATGATCAGCATATAAAATTGGATTTTAACATAAAAATTCATTTGTGATATTGATGGATTAACAACATAACTCGATATGTTGATCACAATCGATTAAACCAAGTTATGTTTTTTAAAATCAGCATATCATTTTTTATTAAGAACTGTAATCCTATTTTAAATCTATTTTTACTCAAAAAGATGAGTTTCTTTTCTTGGAAGAGAAGTGTAGACTCTTTTGGTATATATAAATAAATCTAAAACCTAATGTTTCGTAAATCTGAAAATCCATCTTTTGATTTTTTTTAAAGGTTAAATATTTCAGCTGCTCCCGGCGGGGCTCGAACCCGCGACCTTCGGCTCATAAGACCAACGCTCTAACCAACTGAGCTACGGGAGCTGCTTGATGTATCATTGTTACTATTAATATATTAAGAATCGCGTGGGATAAGAATTTAGATGAAAAAAATTTGAAGAGAAGAGTAAGAGAGACACAAACATTAACACTAAAGGAGAATGCGATGACCTCATAACTTTTACTTTTATAAATAATTTAGGTTTCTAAAGAGTTTGAAACATCAACAAATTTTATATTGTGTGTTATAATTATTACAATAGCAATCAAAATATAATTAATTATGGTTTGTAAGAAATCACAAGAAGCAGTCGTTAATATATATGACATGAACTAGAAAGTGCACTTGTTAAGACATAAATACACTTTCAAACACACTTTTCATGTATAATGTTTGTACAATTTTATTTTTATTGTTATTTGACTTGTATTGTTCTCTTTTATATTTGAAGTGATGTTTTTGTTTCGATCCACATATTTATTTATTAGAATCTACTGAAGCTTAGAAAATTTAGATATATAATAAATCACTCCTTTTAGAATGTAAGAAAGTTTTTTATGGCCTATAATTGTATGTAATAGTATCATTGTTACATTAATTTTTGAATAGTTTTATATTTGCTTACAATTATAATACTTAATATTTTAGACACCATCAAAAAAATGAACAATGGAGAGGAAAATGATCATATTTGACATAATAAGTTTGAAGGAACAATAAAGTATAACAATTTCAAGTGTTAATTTATTTTCTTCATCATTTATGTTATTAAACTCAACAAAATTTAATTTTTTTAATTCGAACTAAAAGATTATAAATTGTTGTTGTTGATCCTAATTGGTTGGATTGGTTTCCGAATGAATTTCATAAAGACTTGATATATTTGAAACTATAATTTTTGATATTCTGCGTATTTCAATTAGGTGAAGCTCATAAATAATACAATTTTTTGTTGGTAATGGTGTTTCTTTAAAACAATTTTCTTAGACAACTTGCATATGTTTTTCCAAAATAACATTATTTAAAAAAAAATCTTTGCTAAGAGTTTCATGTAAAATTAATAATTTTGGAACTTATTTGCAACGGAAGTTCCTAAAAAAGAAACTTATTTTCGACGTAAAAACAATCGTCGCATAATCAAAGGAAGATAAAAAAATGCAGATTTTAAAATGCACGTTCTCTCTCTAAAACTTGTCCTCTTATTGGTTTTATTACCGTTAATCCATCTAGATCTTAAAAACTTCAAGGGTTTGTTCTTGGCATTCCTTTCTGTTTTCTTTTGTTCAAATCAAAGGGGTTTGAGTGGATCTGTGTTTCCCTGGGTTACTATCTAGATTCTCAAGTCTGGGTTAGTCAAAATGTCGCCGCAACTAGATAATGCTCTTCTGCAACTCTCGATTGAAAAAGACGATGAACATTTTTTGCTTTATGAACATCAAGAGTACTAATCGACGGGTAGAAATTCGTTGAGCTTGGTGGGCCGTTATTGAATCCTCAGTGTAAGAAAAATGTCAGATATGATACTCGACATGCCTCAAAAATGGCAATTGTATGATAGAGTTAGAGGTGTTGCTCTATCTAGAGAAAGATTCAGTTTATCTTCAAACATGAGCATAATCTGCTTGATGTTATTAATATAGGAGTTCACACACACAATATGTGGCCCATCGTAATGGAGAGGTGGGTTGAGAAAACCTCCGAAGGACTATCTAAATACATCTCAGTGTGGATGCATATGATAAATATTCTAATCAATCATTACACTCACAATGCTCTCTCGGCTCTAGGAGATTTTGCTGGTCAAGTTGTTGAGGTAGATTTTGATCCTGACAAACCTCAGATCAAATATTATGTAAGGCTGCTAGTGAAGTTTGATGTCTCAAAACCTCTGCGAAGAGCAAAGAAAGTCACGGTACTAGGAAGAGAAATTATGAATATCGTGTATGACTATGAAAAAATTCAGAAAAGGTGTTACACTTGTCAGAAGCTCACTCATGAGCAACCTCAATGTCCTGTCTTTAGAAACGCGAAGGTGTCTCCGGAGAAGTTGGCAGCTTCGTCTACTGAAGTAAAACACAGGTGGTTACTGAAAGGTTGGAGGAATCTGATCCTTTTTTGGTCTCATTCCATAACATCACTTAGGCCTTGATGTAGTCTCAGGAAGAACTAAGATTGCTAAAGAGGCTCTCTAAGATATGCAGATTTATCTACGTTCGGAAAAAGGTTCTGAGAAGATTGCCAGAAAGGAAAGGGTTAAGAAATCCATTGAAGATTTGGAGAATGATCCTATTGGCCAGAAGACAATGCTAAGGCTGGAGACTCCTCCTATAGTAACCTAATTACTGGATAAAGGAAAAGGGATTGTCTATGATTTCAGTGCTGAAGTGGAGACTAACCAAAGACCTGAGAAACTGATGGCGAGTGCAATTTCGGCCGGTATGAAAGTTCTCCAATCTGAAAAGGTGGTTTCAGAAAAGCTTCCATTGGTGGATCAATCTGCCTCAAACCATCCCGGGTTTCTTCTAGAGGGTTCAACGGGTTATAGTGCTGGTTCCCATGAAACTAGTGCTTCCAAGACTCCTATGAAGAAATCTAGGGTTAGAAAAAGACCGGGAACTTTAAAAGGAAAGCTAACGGTAAAGTTATCATGAAGGCGGATTCTGGAAAAGGCAAGAAGATTGGAGGAGGTGTGGTGTCTGATACTAAGAGTAAAGCATAAGATGATGTCAAGCCATCTCAAAGCTCTGAAAGGTTTAAGAAACCATTTGTGGTCCTGCGTGAGAGACCGTCCAGTATCTAAAATGTCTATGATAAGCTGGAATTGCGAGGGCTTGGTCCATGCACAGGACCTGGTCATTCTAAGCCTACGGGAAATGCGGAATGAACATTTCCCAAACATTCTATTTTTGATGGAGATGAGAGACGTTTTGGTTATCTACAGACATGGATAGGCTATGATAGGATAATGACAATAAATCATATCGGGTACAATAGGGGCTTAGCATTGATGTGGAAGAACTCTGATAAATATTGATTTCAATTTGTTGATAAGCACTTGGTGGATCAGTTTGGTAAAGACCTTTTCTTTGTTTCATCTGATTATGGAGAGCCAATAAGGAGTGATAGACCGAATATGTGGGAAAGTTTATCACGTATTGGTTCCTTTAGGAAAGATCCTTGGTGTATGTTGGGGGATTTCAACGAAATTAGAAACAATGATGAAACTATCGGCAGGACTAGAAGAAGTGAGGTATTTTTCATGATTTTAATGATATGCTCGATATTGGAGATATGACAGAGTTGCCAAGCAGAAGAAACACCTTCACTTCGGGTGGTCATAGATGTACTTTCTCGATTCAATTCAAGTTGGAAAGTTTTTTTGGAAACACGAAGTGGTTTGAGCTCTATCCAGCCTCTAATCAAGTCTTTATGGAAAATTGTGGCTCAAACCATATGCATGTCCTAGTGAAGCTGATCTCCGCCTCGGAATATTATAGAGGAAGTTTCCGCTTTGACGGGAGATTTTTGTACAAGCGTGAAATACAAGAAGAAATCAAGAAAGCTTGGTTAACAATTAATCCTTTGTTTGAAACCAAGGTTTCAGATAGACTAAAAAGATGCAAAAAAAATCTCTAAGTAATTGGAAAAAGAAGGAGATTCTCAATTCACGTGACAAGATCAAAAAAAGTCAGTGTGCCTTAGAAATGGAACTATCAGAGATGTACCCTAAAAAGTTGAGAATCAACTTTCTAAAAGTTGAGCTTGTTCAGGCTTACAAAGAAAAATAAATGTTTTGGAAGCAGAAACGCAAAGATTTAGGCTATCAAAGGGGAGTTGAATACTAAATATTATCATACATCAGGTGAAAGCTAATAGATCAAGGAAAAAATCATCAAATTGATGGATGATAGGGGACAAGAACATTCTTCTAAGGCTGCTAAAGGAGAGGTAGCGACTGAATATTTCAAGAACCTTATCAAGTCTACTAACTTTGACAATTTCATGGGTCTGTTTGAGGGCTTTACGAGGCGAGTTACAGCTGGTATGAATGAAGATCTAGCTACATAAGTCAGTAAAGAAGAGCTGAAGTGTTAGGGTACTTTTAGGTGTAAACGATTCATTCTCAGCTCTACGGAATTATAGGGAGAAGGAGACATGTCGTTGTAGTGCATTCTCCTGCTTCACTTGTTGACAAAGCAGGAGATCTTGTCTTTAGGCTACTACCATATGGGTATGAGTCAGCATATGTCATGAATAACTTGGTAGCAACATAAGAGATGGACCGTTAGGAAGGAGATGCCTATCTATAGTGAAGATCGCATGGTCTTCCTGCTATTTAGTTGATGGTTCATGCTTCCAAAGGTATCTTCTGGGCTCTGAGTCGTGAAACCATGGAAGTTTTTGGATTTATTGCTGCATCTTTTAGTGGGGATTGCCTACATACCCTTCAGTGAGGGATCAAGCCATTCGTAGTTCAAATTATCGAAGGCGCATAGCCTAGATGGGCACGTAGCCTTGTGAGCATGTGGCTTTGTAGTTGATAGGAGTCAACTAGTCTATAAGGCATATTGCCGAACCAGAAGTTAGACTATTGGATACGCTTCAATGAGCATGGTGTGTCGATGTGCATCAGTGAGCATGGAGTTTTCCTGCTGATGGGCAGAAGATCGTTGCCTGAACCAGTAGATACAGTTGAAGACGTGTTGTAATGAGCATAGAACTTCATCTCATTGATAGTAATCGCAGATATTTTCCAGTTATAGGCATGTCGATGAAGATAGTTCTCTTGGTGTGAATTATTGCCTTGGCAGCTATTGAACTGATGTGCTCTGTAGATGGACGTGTTGGCCTCCTTCTTTAGGTTTAAGAAACCTATATTTATAGTAGAGGCCGTGTTTGTCTCTTAGGGTTTGGAAATATTCATTATATCCTTAGATAATATAAGATTTCCACTTTTTAAGGATGTCCATATATACATTAGAATACTTCCTCTTTCTCTGATTTAGGAAGATTCTTTCTTGCCTAAGTTGGTTACCTTATATTAAGGAATATTTTCATTTATCATAAGGCAAGAGAATCACTTAACCTGGAAGTCGGAAGACGGAAGCCGGAGGCAGTAATGGAACCATGATCTGAGCAAGGATTTCTCTAGGAAGGAATTGATAGACCGGGGCCCTGCTCGGACGCTGAGTAATCTCTTCATGCATTATTTCCCCCCACCATGAAGATGATGTGTTCTGTATCAAAGCCACCAGTGCTCCTGGTCCAGATGGGATGACTGGGCTATTCTTTCAAAGATATTGTAATTCAATTGAGGATCATGTTACAAAGGACGGTTTGGAATTTTTTTGTAACGGGTCGGTTCCCTTATGAGTGGAAATACACTCACCTTTGTCTTATGCCGAAAATTGATGATCCGATTCTCATGACTAACCTGAGACCCATTAGTTTGTGTTCTGTCCTTTAGATCATTTCAAAGATTTTGGTGATTCATTTGAAACCCTTCTTAGCAGATATTGTATCACCGACACAATCAGTGTTTGTGGAAGATATGCTCATTACCAACAACATTTTGATTTCCCATGAAATCATTCATGCCTTAAGGAATGACAAATATTTCTTGAAAGATTTCATGGCCATTAAATCGGACATGTTGAAGGCTTATGATCATGTAGAGTGGGGCACTACAGGAAATAAGGGTTTTAATAGCACCTCTAAAGCGCTATCACACGTTACCATAGCGTTGTAGAAAGCGCTCCAATATCGCCCAAGATACTAGGTCCCGTACATTGCATAACAGTTTTTCTATGTGCTATTGATATTTAATTAGTAATAGTGATTCGCGTTATGCAATTGTAATCTTTATTATAGCGTCACGAAAATGATATTATAACTTTTTAAATATAGCGATTTTTTAATTTTACTATAGAAATTTGTAATTACTATTTTCGTCATCTATCAATAGCAATATTTAATATTTCTTGTATTTTTTATATGTAATTGTTTCATTTTGTTTATAACAAATTTTATTTAATATCTTGATTTTAAAATAATACAGAATCGAAAAATTGTCAAATAAAAATTTATTCTAATTAAATTTCAAAGAAAATCAAAATATTCAAAAAACCAAAAAATATAATCAATTCTCAACTAATTTTTCATGCAAACAAAATCAACCCGCAACGATAATTCCATCACAATCATCCCTAATACAAAAACTTTCATCATCAGACAATTGCGCTGCATTATCATATTCATGTGCGGGTAATGGTGCTCCGACAACGTCCTCCTCTGTCTCTAGTTCATGATATCCTCTCGGTGGTTCTCTCATAACAATATACCAAGGCGCTTCTTCATCTTCTCTAGAGTAAAATACATGTTATGCTTGTGATGGTAGAATGTATGGATCTTGTAAATATGGCGTTTGGTTGACATGAAGATTGACAAGGGTGAAACCATCTTCTTCCTTAACACCGTAACCTCTGTTCGCCCAATTACACTTGAATAAAGGAACGCTGGACATTTGGTAGTCGAGGAGAATGATCTCTTTTAGCACTCCATAATATGTGACCATATCGGCTGTATGTCTTGTATCTCTTGCAGAAGATCTACATCTGCTGTTTAGAGGTCAACTAGGTAGATAAAGTGGTGTTTTGCGTCTCAACGGTCATGTACTCTACTCTCATTAATGACCAACATTTTGGTTATATCCAACGGGAAAGAGGAATTCAACGGGGAGATCCTCTTCCCCGTTCATATTTTTGCTATGTATCGTACGTCTTATACACCTTATTGATAGAGCGGTCCAGAGCGAAATCATCCAAGGAATTCCTTTTTTCTCAAGAAGGGCCTATGATACATCATATGTTATTCGCGGATGATATCTTCTGATCTGAAAAGCGTCGATTGAACAAGCTGCAGAGCTTATGAGATTCTTTAGGTTTATGAAAGGAAACGGACCAACAAGTTAATGTGGAAAATTCAGCAATACCTTTCGGTCTAAGGTGATGACAAAACAAAGAATCTTATTAAGACATCAAGGGCATCATGATTTCTGCGTTTTACCAC
>CAJHQP010008519.1:0-26549 GCA_905132765.1 Moricandia arvensis | reverse complement strand
ATTTCATATTAAAATATACTATGTATCTTTGTCGATATCATTTAATTTTATTTATATACAATATAAAATAAATAGATGAATTATTTTGAATTTTTACCAAAAAAATATTTTAATAAAAGAGTGATTATTTAATTTATGTGCTTATTCCAATTTAATTATATACGTAATAATTACTCGCTTCAGATTTATATAATATATTTATTATTACATAATACGTAAATGAACATAAAATAAATAATAATAAGTAAAAAAAATTGTATACATAATTAATGTCCATTCTGCGCAAGTGTAGATCTCAAATGTTATTTGATCATATCATTTCAAAAATACAATTCTTCATATCGAAGTGAGATAGCGAATTATTACATCTGGATGATATCATTGAATCCCAATGTAAATTAAATAGTTGAAAAAATAAAATATCAATAAACATGACCCTACTCATTAATCTTATATTAATTATCTATGACTATACGTTTGGAGACTTATAACATGATGGTTGTACGATCAAAGTTAGTATGCAACGATTATTAGTATATAAATTTCATCCGTAATCACCTAGTATTTACTTATAAGCTAAGAGTGAATGTATTTTATTTGTTTATTTTTGTTCTTTTCCCAGTGTTCAATGTGATATGTGTTATTATATTTTTAATATTTCATCTTATAATTGTAATTCTATATTTTGTTCTATGGCGGTGGTGTTTTCGGTTTGGTTGTTTGCTGGACTTTATTTATGTTTTGAGTTTGCAAACACGATTTAACTTTTAGAACATAGGAGATGTTCCAAGATAAGAGGATATACTTAGGCAATAATTTCTTGTCTTCTGAACTATATCAGATGCCAATTGACAATATAAATCTTTCATAAATAGTTTCAAAAATATATAGAAACAATTATTCACCTAAAATTTTCTTGCTTTTGCTCGTCCCTCATAGTCACTGCTTAACGAAGTTTATAGAGCAACTGCATTTTCGTAGCAAATCTGATTTCCTTTTGCCTCTTTAATACATACTAGCCTATGACCCGCGCGTCCGCGCAGATGTTATTTTTGTGAATGTCTAATATTTTAACCAATTTGTTTGATATAATTGTATATATATGATTTGAACTTAATACTCAATATCCGTTATCCAATTCGGGATCCTATCCGCTTCGAAAAAACGGATATTCAGGGATCATAATAGTGATTTTACGGATTTGATTGATTCAAGTACAAATCCGGATAGTAAAATTTTAGGTTTGAATATCAGATCCAAATATTTAATATTTAATTATAGCTATCTATGTATATTATATATAGTTTTATATAAAATAACTAAAATTTTAATTTTATTAAATTTTAATGATTTTTTTTAAATAATAATTTTAAATAGACTAAATAGATGGTTAATAGTTAATTTTAATTTAAAAAAACAATTGGATATCAGCGTGTATTCGGATTTTAGTCTGAATATCCTAACCCCAAATATCCGTATCCGAATAACAATTTTATGAATCCGACGAATGCATATCCGAATCCGTATATCCTAGAATACCTCAGATATTCGATCCGTCCTAAACCTAACTGTGTATATGTATTATATGGTGATTAAATTTTTAAATTTATAAATTACATAAATTATTCTTATTAGATATATATCGTGCAAATGATAATACATTATATTTGTTTGTATATATAACCATTTATAATAAATATTAGTATGTATTTTAGTCATTAAATTGTTATGGAAAATTACATAATTTTGTTATTGTAAATAAATAAGTTCATATTATAATCGAAAATTATTAACATTGTTATCTTTTTATAGTTTAAATATAGGTTTATATGAATATGAATAAAAATAAAACTAATTAAATGCTATATATATGTATAATTTTGTTTTTATTATAAAAATTTGGAAAACACATATACATTTTTTTATGAAATCTTCAATTTAATTGACAAAGATTGTTAATGGGCTTAGCCTACATTTATTTTTTTCTTGTTAAAATCCAATGTTTAGATGTTTGGATACATGAATAATATTAGTGGCATTCTTTGTAAATATTAAATAAAAATAAGGGTTATTTCATATTTGTACTTCAGTTTTAATAAATTAGATACGTGAACGTGTTTTTTTTTTTTTTTTTTTGCTTTTGTCTCTTTGCTCCCCCGATAATTAATTGATCGATTCTTTTCTCTTTATGTGATCTTTGTAGTGAATAAAATCTGGAATCTCATCATTGTTTGTTAGTGATAGACACAACACACTATTTGCTATAAAGTTCATTTGGTGATATAGATTGTGTTAGAAAGAACAAAAAAAATTACTTCAACTGCACTCTACAAACAAAAGACATACCAACCAAAATTTCGAGAGACTATTCAAGTTTCTGAATAGTTAACCGAAGATGAAGGATCTTCATTCTTGATCCTACCCCTGAAAGATTATTGTCTTTTTCTCGATATGTAATTGAATTTGTGCATATCCAATCAATCTCAAAGTAGTTTGTTAGTATAGATAAGGATTATCATAAATATGAGTCATTATCTTGTAAAGATCTACACATATAAAGTTCTATGTTTATCTCTAGAATATTACCTAGACGTGTGTATATATATAATGTACGTGACATGAATACAATTATCAAGTTATAATCTATCAAACAAACCTTCTCATACGTCTAGCAATAATTTTCTTTTCTCTCGCCTCTTCTCTTGTCTCTTTCAAGTCGACAGAATGTCTAACCAACTCAGCTACTTCTGCCTCCTTAGAAACTTCTGAAACAACAGCAATCTTCAACGTTGCAGATCCAAAACACACACTGATCTCTCTCAACATGGCGAACATAATAAAACTCACGCCAAGCAACTTCATCACATGGCGTCTCCAAATCCGTGCTTTACTTGAGGCACACGAACTTCAATGCTTTATATATGAAGAAGATCAAACACCACCATCAACAATCGCAACAACTGAAAATCATGATGCACCAAAACCTAACTTTGCGGCTTGGAAGTGACAAGACAAGCTACTATATAGCTCGCTACTCGGATCTCTATCCACAACTGTCCAACCAATTTTTGCAAGATCAACAACATCTCGAGAAGTTTGGCAAACCCTGCATCGAACATATGGGAAATCAACAAGAGGTCACATCAAGAAAATCAGACAACAACTGAAGCAAATTTCCAAAGGGAATAAGACACTCAATGAATACATGCGAGCAATAATTGAAAAATCAGATCAACTAGCGCTTCTCGGTGCTCCCTTTGAACATGAAGACCTACTCAAATCACTGATGGTCTTAGAGAAGACTACATAGCGATTGTCGAGATGGTTAATGGTTGAGACACACCTATATCCATAGATGAGTTGCATGAGAAACTAATAAATAGAGAAAGCACATTGAAAGTGTCATCGCCAAAGGAACCATATGTTTCAGCACAAGCGAATGTCACTCAGACTCGCCCACAACAAAACTACTTCTCTCCACAAGGAGGGTACTCAAACCGTGGAGGATTTCGTCCTCAACGACCATACTTGGGCAAATGTCAGATATGCGGAGTACAAGGACATGGTGCAAGAAGGTGTCCACAATATCAACCGCAACAACAACCATCCGGAAAATCATACGGGCCAACTTCTTATACTCATCCCTGTAACTCCAATCAATGGGGCAGCTCCTCATCTACCACTTCCGACCCCTCAATGGTAGGATAATCACCAACAAAAACCTCTCCACACCCTGATTCTTTGCAATGGATACTGGACAGCGGAGCATCTCATCACATAGCGAGTGACCTCAACAACCTCTCTCTTCACTCACCATACAACGGTGGAGAGAATGTCATGGTTGGAATGGTTCAAACCTTCCTATAAGTCATACAGGTTCCATATCGCTTCCTTCCAAATCTAGAAATATTCTACTTTCTAATGTTCTATGCATACCGGAGATTAAGTAAATCTGATCTCTGCTAACAAACTGTGCAAAACAAATAACGTGATGATTCAACTATGTCCATATGATTTTTAGGTGAAGGATCTACACACGGGGACAACACTTTTCAACGGCAAGGCCAATGAGGTAATGTATGAGTGGTCGATATCCTTCTTCCCAAACACATCATCAGACACTATCTCTGCGTTTTATGCATTAAAACTTCACCAACGGATTGGCATTCTAGACTAGGCCATCCAAACTCCTCCACTCCTACGTTTTATGCTTTCTCGGTTTTCTTTACCTATCTCATCTTCTTTGTCATCTACTTTACTTTGGCAATTCCTGTTCTACTAATAAAAGTCATAAATTACCATTTTCAGTCTCAACCTTGCAATCCAATTGACATTCTCTTCTCTGACGTGTGGACATCTCTTGTCCTAATCTATCGATGATTACAAATACTATGTCATTTTTGTTGACCACTTTACTAAATACACATGGCTCTAGCCTCTCAAAGTAAAATCACAGATAGCTCAAATCTTTCATGTGTTCAAACCTCTTGTGGAAAACCGATTCAAAACAAAGATTACAACGCTCTGCTCAGACAATGGTGGTGAGTTCATAGCTCTCAAGCAGTTACTCACAACACAAGGAATATCACATCACACATCACCACCTCACACTCCGGAGCATAACGGAATGGCCGAAAGGAAACATCGCCATATAGTTGAAACTGACATGTATCTTCTCACACATGCAAACATTCCAACGACGTACTGGACATATTCATTAGCCACAGCAGTATACCTAATCAACAGACTCACTACACCAAATATCTACAACATCTCGCCGTATCAAGCTCTGTTTACGAATGAACCAAACTATACAAAACTTAGAAGCTTCGGTGTCTCTGCTATCCCTAGATCAGGCCGTATGGAAAAAATAAGTTCAGTCCCAAACCAACACCATGCGTCTTTGTTGGCTATTCTCTCACTCATTAGCGCGTACTTATGCCTTGAAGTCTCCACCTCAAGAGTGTATGTCTCGAGACATGTAGACTTTGTTGAATCGGTTTTCCCATTCTCTTCTCTGCTTGAAAAGTCATTTGCTCCCATCTCTGAAACACCAAATATTACAAACACACCTATCGACTCTCTTACTCCTGTGTTTAATCGGTCACTCATCTTGAATAATGTCCCGTGTACTGATACTTTACCTGCAGATCCAGTGTCCTCATCAACGACGCAAGTGACATCAACGACATCACCGACATCAACAGAACACAACAACACAATAGAACAATCAGACTCATCAATACCAGCAGTCTCAACAGCAACTGAACCAAACTCAACAACAGAGCCGCACAACCACACGATGATTACAAGGGCCAAAAATAACATTCGTAAGTCTAACCCCAAGTATGGCTTAACCGCAATTCTCAATGAAGTCAAACCTGAGAATCATATTCAGGCTTGCAAAGATGAAAAATGGAGACGCTCCATGAGTGCTGAAGCAGATGCTTTCATACGCAATGACACGTTTGAGAGATTTGACCGATCTGAAGCAAAGAACATTATAGGTCCCTGATGGCTCTATCGTATCAAAAGATTCCCAGATGGCTTTATCGTATCAAAAGATTTCCAGATGGCTCAAGATTACACAAGTCACGTCTGGTGGCTAAAGGCTAACATCAGAGACCTGGATTGGAATTTCATGACACATTCATTCCAGTTGTGAAGCATGCTACTATTGGACTACTATTGGGCACTGCGGTTGCCCAAGGCTGGCCTCTTCTACAACTGGACGTTAACAACACATTTTTACAAGGACCCCTGGAGGAGGAAGTCTATATGCAACAACCACCAGTCATGATAGACAAAAACAAACCGAATCATATTTGGAAGCTCAAGAAGGCAGTGTATGGCCTCAAACAGGCTCCAAGAGCCTGGTACACAGCTCTTAAACTCTTCCTTGTCAGCATAGGCTTCAAAAACTCACTAGAGAACACATCACTCTTCATTCTTCACACTGGATCATCCCAAGTCTATATCCTTGTCCATGTGGATGATATAGTAGTCACTGGATCCAAGGTACAAGAGCTTCAAAAGGTCACTGCTCTTCTTGCAGATAAATTCTATCTCAAAGATCTTGGTAAACTATCTTACTTTCTTGGAATGGAAGCAACAAGAACAGAGAAAGGACTACATCTCACACTAACAAAATACATTACAGATCTTCTTCGACGAGCAAAAATGGCGGATACAAAACCGGTTGCTACACCGATGTCATCATCTCAAGTGTTAACACTATCGTCCTCTAGTACTCCTCTAACTGATGCTACAGAGTACATAGTCAGGGTAGTCTTCAATATTTGAGCATCACACGCCCCGGCATAGCCTTTGCAGTCAACATACTTTCTCAATTCATGCACAGACCAATGACAACACACTGGGAAGCTACTAAAAGAGTACTTCGGTACCTTGCAGGCACTGCAGATATGGGAATTTTCTTTTCAGCTAACACATCGTTCACCCTACATGCGTATTCAGACGCAGATTGGTCGGGTGATCACGATGATTACAATTCAATTGGTGCCTACATTGTTTACCTAGGAAAACAACCAATATCATGGTCAGCGAAGAAACAAGGTGGTGTGGCAAGGTCCTCCACAGAGGCAGAGTAAAGAGCACTAACTGAAGCTGCATCCGAAGTAAAATGGGTTCACTCACTGATGGGTGAAGGACTAAAATCAACTGACACTCCGGTACTCTATTTTGACAACATAAGTGCCACATATCTCTCAGCAAATCCGGTCTTTCACTCAAGGATGAAGCATCTTGCGTTGGATTATCATTTTGTTCGCGAGCAAGTCCGAGCAAAGACACTACGGGTTACTCACATTAGCTCAATTGATCAACTGGCTGATGCTCTTACTAAACCATTACCAATAACTTGGTTCGAACATCTCATAAACAAGATTGGACTTTGCAAGCGACGTCTATCTTGAGGGGTCATGTTAGTATAGATAAGGGTTATCATAAATATGAGTCATTATCTTGTAAAGATCTATGTTTATCTCTAGGAGAACATTACCTAGACGTGTGTATATATATAATGTACATGACATGAACACAATTATCAAGTTATAATCTATCTACAGTTTGGTCATGTCCAAATAATCAACACACAACAACATTACCACAGAGGTCTGAAAATTAAATGTACGATTAGCTATTGAAAACTAAATGAATGATTTGTAATCCAGCCCAAATCAAATATCAGAACAACTATCGTTGTAAGTTGTGGAAAATTGTTTTTAGTAGAACTTAGCTTAAGATCCTCAATATTTCACCAAACCAGCCATGATCTTAAACCTTTCTCAGAATGAAACTGAAGATTCAAGATTCTCTTGTGAATCATTTTAGTTTCTCCATTTCATCATCCATAAATCTATGGAAAAGAAAAAGAATATGGCGAAAAGAATCATATAATTCAAGTACACGTTATTTCTCTGAAGTTGCCTTGAAATCTATTCCCTCCTGAGCTCGTTCACAAGAGAATCTCGACCAGGTGCTCTTGAGTCGCCACACTTAGATTGGTTAAAAAGCCTCTGTTGTTCCTCCAGCCACCTCGTGCATTCCATAACCAACACCGCTGCTTCTGCTTCACATTGCATCTCCTCATTTGTTCACAAATTTTGAGTTTTTGGAATATACGGTTTTTTTTCAGTCCTATAAATGATACTGTTACGTACCAGAGCTGATGTTGCCGGGACCAATGCGTAGTCACAGGTGGACATTTTACTTGGGATCTGGTCCATTGAATTTCTTGTTCTATTTGGGTCAGCGTGATCTTACATGACTCAAGTTGCTGAACATAAGTTCGTAATAATTTACCAAAGTAAATCAAGTCATTTATTGACAACGGTGGCTAAAAGCATCGAAATACTTTGTTCTGTCAAAAAGAAACACAAATACATGAGGGTAGATTCGTAGATTAGTTTACATACGGAGAAAAAATCATACCATTTACAATATGTGTATTGCAATTTTCATACCATTTTCCGGTCGATTTCATGGCCATGGATGTACCTATTGCATAGTAGGTTTTGATATTTGAGTGCAACTAAACAATGGACAAATGATTTATATAGGATGAATTACATCAAGGAGAGGTGGAACAAACAATGAAAAAGAGAACGGAGATGTAAGCGAAGTGGAAGAGTCGGGAAGATCGGTTGTGAAAACTTAACCCGAAAATAAGGGTAGGCAAAATGGGCCTGATTTGGTCGAGTAAAAGTGTAAGGTTAGTTCAAACTAAAGCACGGTTCAGATCTTCATTCGGCAAAGCAATAGTTGATGTGGATATTTAAGGATTTCCCATTGGTTGATTTTATTAATCATACATAGATACCCTGAGCTTTGATGTTATTCCCCTTTAGTATAGTAAGATAACACTAAAGAGATTAATTTTAGCTCCAGTTAATGTTAATTTTATTTTAAATGAAACATATGACTAGTTTACTATAATTGTCAATAAAAATCTAATAACATATTAATTAATTGAATTTTTATTTGAAAATTAAATGATGTCATATATAAAATCTGAATTTATAAATATATAACAAATAAAAACTATACAACTTTTAAAATTAAAATAAACATTTTACTTTGATAAAAATATAATATAGAATTTTTATACACTACAAGAAAACACGGACTTAACAACGAAATTGTACGAGGAAATTACTTCGTCATAAGGGTACTAGTGCATTACATGGACATTACGACGGACCACATATTCGTCGTAATGACCTTGTAATGTTACGAGGAAAATATTTCGTTGTGATATTACTAGGACATTACGACGGATTTTCTTGTTTGTCGTAATGTCTTTGTAATATTACAAGAATTTTACAACGAAATATATGTTTGGTGAAAACGTGTTTATAGTATGATTTAGAGAAGTAGATTTGTTGTAAAATCATTGTGAGGTATCTGTAATAGACAAGTAAATGGTTTCCTTGTAAATTCGGTTATATCTTCACCTACCAATTTTGAAAATTTCCTATATATATGTTCATTCTCTTCATAACATATCACACAAACACAAAAAGAAAAGAATCAAAAAAAAAAGTCAGATGGTAGAAATATTTACGAGTTACAGAGTTGGATGTATACGCACAAGGATGTTGACGGTAGAGTGACCGATGTATTTCTCAGGGGGCTAGAGACATTCATGTACCATGCAGGTAGTACGCCGATCACAACAAGAAAGTGGTAAGATGTTTTGTCCTTGTCGAAAGTGCAAGAATTCAAAATTTGCCCATAGTGAAACTGTATGGAAGCATTTATTAAACATAGGCTTTACACCACATTACTATATTTGGTTTCAACATGGAGAGGGTTATGGTGGAAATGAAGCTAGTAGTAGTAATAGTAACTTTGAGGATGCTGGTAATAGGCAAGAACCATATCATTTGCATAATGAATATAGTTACCATCAGAAGGAACAGATGGTAGATCATGATAGGGTTCATGACATGATTACTGATGCATTTTTACCTGAAACCACTACAACAATAGCTGCTGAAAGTGAAAATATTGAAGAACCAAACTTAGATGCGAAAAAGTTTTATGAGATGTTAGTTGCTGCAAATCAACAAATTTACCCTAGTTGTAGAGAAGGTCTCTCTAAATTGTCTCTAGCAGCTAGGATGATGAATATTAAAACAAATCATAATTTACCTGAAAATTGCATGGATGCATGAGCCGAATTGTTTAAAGAGTATTTGCCAGAAGACAATGTGTCTGCTGAATCTTATTATAAGATTCAAATATTGGTTTATAGTCTTGGGTTGCCTTCGGAGATGATAGATGTTTACATCGACAACTGCATGATCTACTAGAGGGATGATGATAAGTTAGAAGAGTGTCGTTTCTGCAATAAGCCACGATTCAAACCACAAGGACGTGGGAGGAATAGGGTACCGTACCAAAGGATGTGGTATCATCCAATTACAGATAAGTTGAAAAGATTATATCAATCTTAGAGGACTGCTGGAGCGATGAGATGTCATTCTGAACATGTCCAGAAGGATGGCGAGATCGCTCATCCTTCAGATGCAAGAGCGTGGAAACATTTCAACACGGTACACCTAGATTTTGCTAGAAATATTCAGAATGTCTATCTTGGGATATGCACAAATGGATTTAGTCCATTTGGAATGTCTGGGAGAAAATATTCTTTGTGGCCAGTCATTCTTACGCCGTACAACCTCCCACCGGAGATGTGCATGAAATAAAAATTTATATTCTTGACCATATTAGTCCCTTGCCCAAAGCATCTAAAACGGTCGCTAGATTTTTTTATTCAACCATTGATACAAGAGCTGAAGGACTTATGGTCAGCAACGTTGAGGACATATGATTGTTCCTTGAAAAACAATTTTACGATGTGAGCAGTTCTGCTATGGACTATAAGTGACTTTCCTGCTTACGGGATGCTTTCTAGATGAACAACACATAGAAGGTTATCGTTTCCATATTGTCTTGTAATGACAAATGCTTTTCAACTGAAGCATGGTAGGAAGACATGTTGGTTTGATTGTCATCGTCAATTTCTTTCCATTAGTAATCAATACCGAAGAAACAAGACATTGTTTAGTTACAAAAGAGTTGTCAGAGACAATACTCCTCCATATTTAACTGGAGAACAAATTGAATAACAACTTGATCACTATGGAGCTTTGGAAATTGTTCCCCGTGGAGGGAACTGACATATTCCTATAAATATGCCTAATGGGTATGAGGTCACTCACAATTGGCAAAAGAAGAGTATATTTTGGGAGCTACCTTACTAGAAGGATCTTCTTTTGTGGCACAACCTTGATGTGATGCATATAGAGAAGAATTTTTCTTACAACATCATGAATACAATACTAAATGTTCAAGGGAAAACAAAAGACGACAAAAAGTCAAGATTGGACTTACCTGATATTTTCTCGAGAAGTGAGTTGCATATCAAGAGCAATGGAAAGGTTCCAGTTCCCATCTTCTGATTGTCATTAGAAGCAAAGACGACTTTGTTCAACTGCGTGGCATCATAAGTGAAGTTTTCTGATGATTATATTCCAAACCTCTCAAGATGTGTTAAACAAGGTCAAAAGTTCTCAGGTATGAAGAGTCATGATTGTCATGTGTTTATGCAACGACTACTTCCATTCGCTTTTGCCGAGCTGCTTCCCACAAATGTACATTAATCACTTGCAGGTAAAATATTTTGATTACATAATAATTTATGTGTTATGATATGTTAACTATGATATATATATGGGGTATTTTTTTTGCAATATTAGGCATTGGAACATTCTTCAGGGACTTGAGCACACGTACGTTCAAGGAAGATGACATGCAACAACTCTATGAGAATATTCCGATCTTAATCTGCAACCTAGAGAAGATATTTCCTCCTGCATATTTTGACGTCATGGAACATCTAGTTGTCCACCTCTCGTACGAGGCATTGCTTCGTGGACCTGTTCATTATGGATGGATGTATCCATATGAGCGCTCCATGAAACATTTGAAAGGGAAAACAAAAAAACTTGCAAAGGTCGAAGGGTCCATAGTTGCTGGGAGCTTGACTGCAGAAACATCACACTTCACATCATACTACTTCGCACCAGCAGTCCGCACTAGGAAGAGGATTCCTAGAAGATATGATGATGGCGGAGTCATCCCAACATATGTAGTTGACGGTGTACCTAAGATTTTCTGCCAGATTGGACAATTTGGTTGTAATTTGAAAGAAATTTGGTGGTCTAGTGAGATGATAAGCATAATGCCCACACTTATATTCTGCTAAACTGCGAGGATGCAGTGACATGTTCGTTTGAAAGGTTAATATATATTGTTTTAAGTTACATATTAAAGTTATTAATATTTTGAAGTTATTTATATATATTGTGTATCTTTTTGCAGCTTGTTTGTTACGCAAGTTGAAGAAGCAATACCAGGAATATCTGCAACTGATATGGAGACACGGAAAGATCAACGCTTTGTCAAAAGGTTAAACACTCAGGTAAATTTATATGTTAAACAATATAGTATAATATGTATTCTAACACTATTACTTTTTCTTAGGTTGATTATGATGATCCACACTACCCGGTATGGTTTCATGATTTGGTCTTAGGCCCTGTAGCAAAGGTGACCACATCACCTATGTATTTTCCACGAGGTTTTACCTTTCACGCTTACGAGTATGGAAGACGACAGACAACAAGTAACTAAGGAGTGTGTGTGACAGGCGAAACAGACTTTTACGGGATTTTGCAGGAGATTATTGAAGTTGAGTTTGTGGGGTTACTGAAGTTGAAGTGTGTTCTCTTAAAATGTGACTAGTTCGACCCCGTTTTGAACAGAGGTACTCGGATTAACAAATTTGGTGTTGTCGATGTCAATTCTAGAAGAAGATACAACAAATTCGAGCCTTTCATTTTAGCTTCTCAAGCCTGCCAAGTTAGCTTTGTTCTATACCCACACCTTAGAGATTCCAAAATAACTTGGTTAGCAGCTATCAAAATTACTCCTCATGGACGAATGGTTGCTGGAGAAGAACCACCTTTGCAAGAAGAAGCGTGTATCACTGAGGTTTCAGTACCTGAACAACAAACCGATGACATTCTTCTCATTGATCCAGATAAACTGTCAATATGAAGATCTTCCCGATGATATGACGGATGAAGCAGGTGAAGACGAGTTTGGTAAAAATGATGATGATCATTGTACTAATGTTGATGATGACTCGAATGATTCAAAATGAATGTAAACAAATGTTTTCAATATTTAAATATGTGTAAGACTTCAGTTATATGTGTTATTCAGTTGGATTTTAGAACTTAAATTTCGGGATTTAAATAATTAATTAAATATTAAATTGGAGTTTAAATAATGACATAATTGGAGTTTACGGTTAAAACCAATTTCATTAAGAGTTTAGGGTTTATATTTGATCACAAAAACTGAGAGTTTAGGATTTAAGGGAAATGGGATGAAGAGTGAAATAAAGATGTGAAGTTGTAGATTTGGGGTTTAGGGATTTGACTTACAGGGTTTTGGATATATTCCTAGTAATTTCAATCGTAATAGAAAACACGGGCCTGATAGATTCGTCGTAATGAGTCCTATTTAATTCGTCGTAAACGGGCCTGGTAGATTCGTCGTAATGGGTCCTATTTAATTCGTTGTAACGCAAAACACGACCCTGGTAAATTTGTCGTATTGGAAAACACGGGCCTGGTAAATTCATCGTAATGGAAGACACGCACGTGGTAAGTTCGTCTTAATAGAAAACACGCCCGTGGTAACTTCCTTGTAATGTTACGACGATTTTACTAGGCTTTAAATTTCTATATATACTAGAGGATCAGTCACGAGGCTTGATCCTACTCCTTCTTATGCACCCAAGATACATCACCCGATGCCTCCACCTACTCCTCCATATGAGGCGCCTCCACCGGCTCCACATGTTGCCCCAGGAGCTGGTGTTCATCCCGATTTGCTGGTCCCTCCATCTGCACCGTACGCTACATATACAGTGGAGGATCTTCTTGCTCAGCCTGGGCGAGCATGACTAAAGATTCTGGACCCCAACACCCCAGATGGTACTTATTGGTAAGTTATTAATTTTATTAATTTTAATTTTTAACATTATATTTGTTATACTCATCTAATAAATTCATATTATTTTCAGGTTTGGCGTGGATAATTGTGTCGGACGTTGCGTTTCTGACACAATCAAAGGCTACTTCGTCGAGGCCTATCCCAACTGGAGCATGAATCACAAGTACATTAGGATTACATGGTTCAAATGTTTTACGGTAACAATTTTCCATTTTCTTATTTAATAATACATATTTTTTTTTCTAATTCAATTATTTTTTTTTCTAATTCAGCAAAGGTGCCAATGGTCCTTAGCAATCACGAGAGGGTTAAGGCGGAATTTGTTGCTAGAGCAAAGATCCGCCTTTGCGACACCGTCTCAGATTGGAAGGACAAGTGAGAGTACTACATCTATGATGCCAAACCCACCGAGCTCACGAAAGAGGTATGGGATGGCCTCATCGCCTATTGGAAGTTACCGGGCTCGGTCCGTAAGGCCAACAACTGCTCTACTTCCTGTAAGACCAAGGATGCGGACAATAACTTGCCCATGCTTCACACAACCGGGGCAAAACCCCCACGCCGGAGTTCGTCTACGAGTTGTAAATTTTATTAATTTTATGTTTATTTTTTATTTTTCTTAACTTTTATTATCTTATATAAAAATTATAAACTTACATTTTATATGCTTTTGTAGGCTAAGAAGACCGGAGTGATGCCATATTTGAGTGATCTATTCAAGATCACTCACCAAAAAGCGAGCGAGGCTTTTGTAGATCCATGGTCGGAGAAGCTCTTTCAGAACGTGGCTGCTCGGGTTGAAGAGCGCGAGACGCAGCTAACCTAGTAGTCTACTGATGGACAACCCGTCAAATTGTCTACACATGAGGTGGACAAGATCTTCGAAGAGATAAATTTTAGAAATATGTTAATATTTTTAATTTTTAATTTTATAATTTTAAGTAAACTATTTCATTTCTAAATTTCTAAATATTTGTTTTATAAGGCCGCTCCACAGAAGAAGGGGCGGACAATGGGAATAGGATCCGTCAATGACGTTCCAAGGCGACTTCGTATTACTCGTCGAGCCGAGATGAGGAGATTGCTCGGTTGAAGGCTCAGGTGGACGACCGAAAGGTTCGTTTGCAGTCTCTGGAGGATCTTCTCGACGATATGGCGGTTGGAAACCCTGTTCTACAAAGAGCGTTGGAGGAGAGACGTCGGAATCTCAGCGGACAAGCGCCTCATGTAGACGAGCCTCGAGACGCTACGAAAGAGAACGAGACCTCCAACAACTACTTCGACAATGTCAAACTTTAGTTTTTTTTTGTTTTAAATATTTTCATATTGTATTATAAATTTAACTATTATTTTATAACTTATAGTTTTTTTATTTAAATAATTTTCATTATGAATGTTTTAAAATAATTTTAATTTATAATTTTATTAATATATATTGTTTATTAAATTTTTATTTAAAATCCTCGTAAATTTAACAAGGAATTTACAAGTAGGTACTTGTAAACTTCTCGTAAAATTTACAAGGACTTTACATGGAATTCCTTGTTCATTCCTCATAGCACATTACGACTATTTAATGAGTTGGACATGTAACTTCATCGTAAACAATACAAGGTTTTAGGGGGTATTTTAATTGAAAATGTTAGAAGACTTTTACGAGGCCCATTTACTAGGAAAGTACGACGAATATTTCCCTTTCCCGTTTACGACGAAATATGTTCGTTGTAAACATTACAACGAATCGTGCGTTACGACGAGCATTTCACAACAAATCATGATTCATAGTTATTTCGTCGTAATGTTCCCATTACGACGATATAACTAAGAAATATGCCCTCGTTATAGGGCCATTTTCTTGTAGTGATAGAATACTTATATACACCAAATTGCTTGTAAACACCTAATTTTAATTATTTTTCAAGCATAAAATCAATTTATTTAAAAATTTCGTACATATCTTTTTTTTAGAGTGAGTTGTCTAAGAAAGCAACTGGTTGTTGAGATTATATTTATTTATTCTTTTACAATCTTAAATAGTCAGTCACGTTTTATGTTAAGTTTTAAGGCTTTAACTAAAAATAGAATAAAAATAGTAAGATACTTTTTACGGTAATTTATTTTTAAGTAGTATAAAAATATGCTTTATGAATATTTTTGTTTAATTCTTATTTTTATATCAAATACAACTATAAAAAGTTACCAGCTAAAATTTGAAATTACAGACTAACCAGTAAACCATACACTATAAATATAAATGTCTGAAGGTAAGATGACGGAAAAAATTAACAAAATACTCTTAATCTATAAACTAATATGGTAAGATAGCTTCTCGGAAACTTATTCATCGATTCGTCACTAGTCATTATGATGATAGTTTCTTGGAAATTTCTGAAATAAAACAAAATTAAATGAATATAGCAAAATGGTCGGTACAAACAACTAAAGTAAAGACTTTAAAAGTAAAGAAAAACTAAAGATTAAAAGTAAAGAAAGAAAAAAAGACTTTAAAAGTAAAGAAAAACTATTAGAGTAAAGACTTCATTCCATCATCAGAAGACCCAAGAAACTGTGAGTTTTCTACGTTCTTAACCTTCTAAGAGGTCAAGTCAACAAAGACGATCACTTAAATGGTTGAGATCACATATTAGTTCCAACTCGGTATATCCAATAACTTGGAAATTTGTAAGTTCAATTAAAAAGTATCAATAACTTGGAAATTTGTACAAGTTCAACACGCTACATAAGCATACGCGTTGAGCCAACTGGAGAGAATTGTCTAATTTGTTTTAGCATTTAGTGTTTTAATGGTCTAGATTGTGTTGCAAGTGTGCCAACGAATCAAAACCATTAATTTCTGGTAATCTTTTGATATGTTTAGAAGTTGTTGGTTAGATAACATCACATTTAAATTATTTATTATGTATTTTTATGATTCTTTTTGTTTTAGTTAGATTGGAAGTCTTTTCATCAAATGTTCTTAAAAAATTCTTATCAAACTCATATTGATAACACTTACTAGTTTATTCATGTTCTTATATAATAAATATATATTTTTTAAATTTTAATATATCAGTTTTTTGATGTTTTATTATGTGGTAACATATATGGCATGTAGTTGACAATCATTTCAATTTTAATAAGGAATCTATTCTATTAAAACAAGAATATGACCAATTGATAATTGTTTGGTCCAACTATTTATAAATCCATAATCTACTTCAAAAAAAATGATTATCTCAATAACTTTATTTACTTTAATCAAAAGACTAATCACATTCCTTTTGTCTATAACAAAATCAATTATTTTTCTTCATTCACAACAAAATTTGACTCATTGATTTAGCTTTTAGACCTCATCAAAAACGCGTCTGTAGTGATCGATTCTCTGGCGATTACACGTTCTATGGTGGTTCACTGTGTCGACTATTATACTCGGATAACAAATCGAAAGTTTTAAAGTAACTGATTTTTTGGGTTTTAAAAGGTTGAAATTAGATGTTTTGTAATAAATTTGCAAGTTTAAGGATAAACAACAAGAAAAAACGCAAAAATCAATCAGTTATAAAGTATGGCGGCCATTGATATGTTGCCAGAGAATTCTAAATATTTAAGGAGAAGATGGAAAAAGTTACAAGAATGTCATTCAAAAAAAAACAAAAAAAAAAGAAAACACTCTCGACACGGTTATCAAATATAGGTTATGTGAATGTAGAATGAACCCAGCTTCTAACAGGACACAATAATATATATTAATAAACCTTTTTTCTAACATAATATATAGCTATACTTATCAGAAGCTTAAAAGAAATATATTGTATTTATTTTTGTTTTTGTTTTTTGTCTCTTGAACCGACCAAACAAAATAAGATGATAGTAGTTGGACAGAGTTGGACTAAAATGTATGAGCAACATGCCATTTAGCTATATACTAGTTTGGATCATGTTGATTTTGGATCATATTTTAAATGTTTTTAAAAATGTTGTATTTTATAAAGGGTTAATTTGTGGAATGTCCATATTGAGACAATAAATAAGAGAATAACCATGTAAGGATCACACGGTGAGATGTGACATGTATTTTTTAAAATGGCATTTTTAACCTTATTCGCGAGTGGTCGTGACATCAACGTACCGTGATAAAGTTGACACGCTTTTAAAAATTCAACATAAATATTCTATATAGAAACTACAAAATAGAATAGTATATCAAATAAATAATATAAACAATTATTTCATAGAAATAGAGGATGAGAAATACTATTCTATATCTATATAATAGAATAATATTGATAATATTTACATTATCATATTATTAAATACACATTGATTATTGAAAAATATATGAAAACTATGTTTCCATTAGATCTAATTTTTTTTGTGGATTTATCTTCATGAAAATGTAGATCAATCAATCAGTTTATAAAAATAACATATAAGAGAGAAGTGAGAAGAGGAAGGGGGAGCGGAAATGAGGAGAATGAGGGAAAGGGGGAGAGGAGGAGGGGGAGAGGAGATCGACAAAGAGTGGAAGATGGGAAGGAAAAAGAAGAAAAAGGAAAACACCGAATACTATATTATATGACATGCAACTTATTATATTAACATGAAATTTGAATTCTATTCTATTTGTTAATAGCCAAGAAATATAGAATAGACTATTCTCCAATTGTTTAAGATTTCTTATGAACCAATGCTTCAAAGATATCACTGCGTTTGGAAAAATATATTTGAATACAAAAGGTGTAAAGACTATAAAACACACATATACTAACTAAATATATAGCATATATTACAGCTTTGTATTGCAGTCAACCTCGGTTACATAAAAAAAATATAACTTGAATATACTATTCTATATACTTTTAAATAGTATAGAACCAACTATTTCCTCATGTTCATCATCTTTCATTCACGAAATACCCAGATTGATTCTTTCACAACCGTTTTATGTAATCGGTTTTTTTCATGATTATGTACTTCTCTTCACCAAATCGCACTGCTACCTTGTTTCTCTGAACCGCTGTCCCTCCCCCCTCCCCCAACTTCATCCTCACCGATTGCCCTACAACTACATATTATTTAGTATTTTTTAACCATAATTTTTTCTCTTATTTTTTCCCTTACGTGTTTTTTCTCTCCTAATCTTTTGAATTTTCTTTTTAACCACAAAAATTCTAATGTTTGATCAGTGCATCTGGATGAAAGAAAGAAAAAAGGGTAATTTTGTCCAAGTGATAGATAATATATAACATATCATAGCCACAGTTTCCTTACGATTATGTATTGAATTAAAATTTTTCTTATGGTTGGTAAATGTAATTACCCTTTATAAAACTAATTAACTTAATTCAAATTTTTATAAACAAAATCAACTAAAAATATACCGCCCTTTCAGTGATTTTTGGAATCAAGTTACATATTTTAAATGAGCAACATGCCATTTAGCTATATACTAACAACATATTGGTTTTATATAATTTATATTAAAATATTTAAAATTGATTTTTATCTTATATTACTCTATTTAAATCCATCATGTACTACTATATATGTTATTCGAATATGTTTACATTACAATAAAAAGACATCTATTATATTAAACCAGTTCTAATTACAACCTATATATTTGTTAAATTAAATAGGTAAGAATTCTTTTAAATAATTCGTTATACATTTTTATAAAAAACTACGTAATTTTTTTGTCAATAATTATAAATTTATAATTAGGTAACTAGGAAGAAAATATAATATGTTAAAAACTTTAGAAATAAAGTTTAAAAATAATTTCTGAAATGCATATGGTAAAAGTGTGTAATGATGCAACTTGACATATTCAATATAGTTTCTAAAATTAAATTAAATTAAATTAAATTAATATTATACACAAATATGATTAAAAAACAAATAAAAAATAAAATTTTTTAAAAAAAATTAAAACAAAAATATACACTCCCTTTGAAAGGGCGGGTCAGAATCTAGTTACATAGATAAATGAGTACCAATAAACCATAAATCATTTTATTGATCCACTGATTTTACTAACCATTAAAATAATTTTTAATAAGTTTTAAATAACTTTATTTATGCTTTCATATATCTCTTCAGGTGTCTTATTGTTATTCAAAACAATTTAACTAGAAAATTTCTTTGTCACTCTGTTAATTCTAAAGAACAAATTTACATCTATATCTTCAATTAGTTCGTGTGATTCGGCCGTAAATTATCGGGTTGACGAAGTATCTCCCTAAGAGAATTATAAACATAGCACCAGATATCTCCCACATTATTGGTCATTCTACATATCCCAGAGCAAAAAGGTCCAAACTTATTTTCCCCTGAAACTCAATTCTATTTTGGTAAGACAATTTTTGTTATAATCATGAGACCAAACCATAAAACTCAAAAATAGAACCAAAAACTGGTTCAAATTAAAAATTTACCCAGTATTGACCGACCCATTGATCCTACCTGTTTAAAATTCCAAATAGACATATGAATCCTAAAAATCGCTTTATCAAATTCTATTCTCTTCTCCTCAAATTTCCGAAAGTGAGAGCAATGAGTAATGTCTGGGTCTTCAAAACTGTGTCCAGATCTTCTTGTGGGTCACCTAGTGGGTATTAGATTTGTAGGTGTCCCGAAGAATTTTTGGTTTAATGAATCCATCGTTCCCTTGATTTCAAAATCGAACAACAATCCTTGCAGAAGATACTTTCAGTTTGTTTAAGCTGCAAAGAAGAAGGTATTTTGTTGGTTTTCATGATTAGTTTCAGAAAGTAGTTAATGTCGATTTTGAAGGTAAAAAATGATGATTAAGTAATGATTTGTTGTGTATGTGTAATGCTTTGTTTAGCTAGATAATGATGAACACAACTAGAAGTGGATTGATGAGGCAATATTAGAGGAGTTAGAAGCATTTTGAATGCAAATATTCAAGAATTGAGAAATAGGCGAAACAAATTGGAAGATAGAGCTTTTTGGTCTTTGTGAATATACAAATACAGGTTGAGAAGGAAATACTAGATCAATTTGAGGAGGTGATGGCTGAAAAGAAAACAAAGATAAAGAAGATGATGGTTGGCTTAGTCACTAGATGTGCGATTGTGGTTGGCTCAATGGTGAGATTATGTCAAAAAAATGGTAATTGTGTTCTGAAGAATGTGTTTGAACAATGTGTTTGGTTTGGTGTTGTGAACTTGGATCTTTGTTTAGTTTTGTAATTGTGTTATTGCTCGGACTTTGTGATTTCGCAAACGACTTTATATGTCTAGAACTTGGTCTTTTATGTATTCGAATGGTAATTTTGGTCTTTATGTTATTGTTTGATCTTTGTGAGTTCACAAACAAATTCAAAAACTGATATAACATTAGAAAGAGAGTTCATAAACTGAAAACATATCAGTTCAAAAAACAAAAGTACACTAGCACATGGCCATTTAGAAAACAAAAAAAGAATAGACACAAAACACAAAAACTGATAAATTGTTTAAGCATTCCACTACCACCATACACAAAAGCCGAAAAATTTCCCTAGCACAATATAAGAACATCAATACATATCCTCATATCCTAGAATAACATGACATCTATATTCAGCTTGAGAACCACTTTGGGAAAATTCAGCTTGAAAAGCACCTTGAGATGCAACTTGAGAAGTACCTTTCTTCTTGTGAAACCTTGAATTATGATCAGCTTGTCAGTAAATTCCACAATGCATTATCCGCTTCTTATGTTTTGGTTGCTTCTTTGTGGGAGACTCATTAACACCTTTCTTTCTTTTTTTGCCAGCCTTAGTTATCTTCTTCCTCCCCATTTAGTCTTGATCAGGTGGAATATGGATGTATGGAGCACTGTTTGATATCTTACATATTTGCATGGTTTTGGTCATCTCTTTTGATGCATTTTAAGCATATAAGATATCATTTAGGCATATTTAGGTTGCATTCCATTACATTTATCTATGTCAGGTGTTGAAGATTCTTATTGGTGAGTTTGGAGGCAATTGAGGTTAAGGAAGTGAAGTTTGGAGCAAAAGAGGGGTGTAGCGACCAGGCGTAGCGACCAGAAGTGGTCGCTACAGACCCACAAGAGAAATGCGGATGCCGTAGAGACCAGGCGTAGCGACCAGGCATGGTCGCTACAAATCCTGAGGAGCTGAAATATTTTAAGTGTCGTAGCGACCAGGCGTAGCGACCACAGCTGGTCGCTACAGGCAAAAATACCCAAGATTTTATGGGTCAACCCGGGTTTGTTGGGTTGATCCGCCTGGTTTTTTGGATTCCTATATATAGTTTTAGACCCTAAAACCCTAGGGGGATCTCTTTTTCTCTTAAAAACTTTGTCTAAACTAAAAAAACTTGAACCTTTTGATCATTGGAAGGAAGTACTTCATTTTTCTTGTGTTTTTCTTGCTCATTAACATGATTTGCCTTAAATCTCATATGGGTTTAAGGTTTCTCATGGAAAATATTGAGTAGTGAACTTGTGATTCATGGGTTAAGTAGATTAGGGTGATTAGGTGGATATTTAGGATGTTTCTTACTTTATTAACATTGTTCTATGTTTACTAAGTGTTCTTAATGCTAGATTAGACTTGATCACACTAAGCTAGAAATGTAGACATTTTATGCACCACAAGTGTTTGATAAAATGTCTGAACCAACTTAGTATTGCTCTAGCTTGAATAACCAAAGACATTTGATGTTAGGATTGCTAGATGGTTAGTAGACTTAATCATAATGCTTGTTTGATAGTACTAAGCCAAAGACATTTGATGTTTAGTACTTGATTACAAAGTTTTCTATCATGGAAGTGGATTAGTCTATTTTATGAGTTCTAGACCTATAGACTTGTTGATTGTTTTGTTTGTGCATCCTAGATTGAATCTTGATCACCCGATATCGATTATCTTGTCCATGGATCCATCTTCAACTATTGATTGAAAGTTTGATTCTTGCACTTATTTCTTGTTTGAATTTGAGATCACCTTGTTTATAATTCTAGGAGTTTAGCTTGTTACCAATCATCAATCTTCTTTTTGCTTAGATTAGGAAAATTTGTGTATTCTAGTGTTATAGATCATTAGTTCCTTGTGGATTCGATCCTAAAGTGCTGCATCGATATACCATTCGATTGTGGTAGCGTTCACATTAGGTTAATTGGCCTGTGGTAAAACGCAGTAATCAATTTGGCGCCGTTGCCAGGGAACTAAGTAGATTTATCATTAGGATTTCAAACTTTCTTGAGATTAAACTTTCTTTTCTTATGCTTTGTTTTCACTACAAGAAAACTAAGCTTTTACTAGGAAAACTTACTAGGAAAATAGTTCCTCGTAAAATTACTACGAGTTTACTTCGATTTTACGAGGAAACCATTTTTCCTCGTACAGTTCTCGTAAACTTACGAGAAAAAGGTTTCCTCGTAAACTCGTAGTAACCTTACGTGGTTCTTACGAGGAAAATGTCATTTTCCTCGTAAACTCATAGTAACTTCTCTCCTCGTAAAGTCCTAGTAATAATTTACTATGAAATTAGGAGGAATGGATTTGTACTACGAAATTAAGAGGAAATGGATAGAAAATATCGAATTTAAATCAAAAACGTGTTTGTACCTATTTTTCCTAGCAATTTCCTAGTAAATTCTCAGATTCGAAAATTCCTATAAATACCACCATATGTGATTCATTTGAAACACACCAAAAAAAATCAGCTATAAGCTTAATCAAACACAAAAAAAATGTCCGGTCCGGGAAATATTTTCGAGTTGCGGAAGTGGATGTATTCACACAGAGATAATAACGGGAGGGTGACGAAAGAATTTCTCGAAGGGTTGGAGACGTTTATGCATCAAGCAGATTCTACACCACTCACGCAGGAAAGTGGTAAGATGTTCTGTCCTTGTCGGAAATATTGCAATACCAAATTAGGCCCTCGTGAAAATGTTTGGAAGCATTTAATAAATAGAGGTTTCATGCCATATTATTATATTAGGTATCAACATGGAGAAGATGCTAGTTGTAGGAATGAAGGTAGCAGTAGTAATAGCAATTTCAGATTGAACCGGTTGAGCATTTGCGTAATGAATGTAGCAGTAGTAATAGCTATCATCACCAAGAGGAACAAATGGTAAATTGTGATAGGGTTCATGATATGGTAGGTGATGCCTTTGTAACTCATGATGATGATGAAGTTGAAGAACCTACTTAGATGCAAAAAGTTTTATGAAATGTTAGATGCTGCGAATGAGCCAATTTACAGTGGTTGTAGAGAAAGTCTGTCTAAATTGTCGTTGGCTGCTAGAATGATGAGTATTAAAACCGATCACAATCTACCTGAAAATTGTATGGATGCATGGGCAGACTTGTTTAAAGAGTATTTGCCAGAAGACAATGTGTCTGCTGAATCTTATTATCAGATTCAGAAATTGGTATATAGTCTTGGGTTGCCCTCGGAGATGATAGACGTTTGCATCGACAACTGCATGATTTACTGGGGAGATGATGAGAAGTTAGAAGAATGTCGATTTTGTAAGAAGCCACGATTTAAACCGCAAGGTCGAGGGCGTAATAGGGTACCGTACCAAAGGATGTGGTACCTACCAATCACAGACAGATTGAAAAGATTGTACCAATCTGAGGAGACTGCTGGAGGGATGAGATGGCACGCCGAGCATTCTCAGACGGATGGAGAGATGACTCATCCATCAGATGCAAGAGCATGGAAACATTTTAACAATGTACATCCACATTTTGCTAGCAATAGCCGGAATGTGTATCTTGGATTATGCACTGATGGATTTAGTCCATTTGGAATGTCTGGGAGACAATATTCATTGTGGCCGGTCTTTCTTACACCGTATAACTTGCCACCGGAGATGTGCATGCGACGAGAGTTTCTATTCATGACCATATTAATACCTGGTCCAAAACATCCAAAAAGATCTCTCGACGTTTTTCTACAACCACGGATAAAAGAGTTGAAAGATTTGTGGTCAACAGGGGTGAGGACATATGATTGTTCAACGAAAACAAACTTTACGATGCGAGCGATGCTTTTGTGGACCATAAGTGACTTTCTTGCATATGGTATGTTGTCTGGGTGGACTACACATGGGAGATTAGCTTGTCCATATTGTAATGGAATGACAGATGCATTTCAGTTGAAGCATGGTAGGAAGACTAGTTGGTTCGATTGTCACCGTCGATTTCTTCCCATTCACCACCCATACCGAAGAAACAAGAAATTTTTCAGGCACAAAAGGGTTGTCAGGGACACTCCTCCTCCATATTTAACTGGAGAACAAATCGAAGCGCAAATCGATTACTAAGGTGCTCTAGAAACAGCTTCTCTTGGTGGGAATTGACATGTTCCCAGTAATATGCCTGATTATTATTGTGTTCAGCACAATTGGCACAAAAAGAGTATATTTTGGGAATTGCCATATTGGAAAGATCTTCTTTTGCGCCACAACCTCGATGTGATGCATATAGAGAAGAACTTTTTCGAGAACATCATGAACACTATATTGAATGTCCCAGGGAAGACGAAAGACAACGTAAAATCAAGGTTGGACTTACCTGATATCTGCTCAAGGAGTGAGCTACATATAAAAGCAATGGGCAAGTTCCAGTTCCAATTTTCAGACTGTCATCAGAAAAAAAGTCTGCGTTGTTCAACTGGGTGGTTTCAGAAGTGAAGTTCCCTGATGGGTATGTTTCAAATCTCTCAAGATGTGTTGAGAAATGGCAAAAGTTCTCAGGGATGAAGAGCCATGATTGTCATATCTTTATGCAGCGACTACTTCCCGGCAAAAGTACATGAAACACTTTCAGGTAATTAATTAATATAATATGATGACATGATTAATTTATTTCTATATATATATATATATATACTAATATGGATAATTTTTGTTTTCGTATATATATATATATAAGGAATTGGAGCATTTTTTAGGGATCTGAGCACCCGCACTCTTAAAGTGGAAGTTGTCCAACAACTTCATGAAAACATCCCCGTCTTAATCTGCAACTTGGAGAAAATATTCCCGCCAACTTTTTTCGACGTCATGGAACACCTAGTTGTCCACCTCCCGTATGAGGCATTACTTCGTGGACCCGTGCATTATGGATGGATGTATCAGTATGAAAGGGACATGAAAACTTTGAAAGGAAAAGACAATAACCTAGCAAGAGTTGAAGGTTCTATTGTTGCAGGAAGTTTGACGGAAGAACATCACATTTCACTTCGTACTACTTTGCACCAAAAGTACGTACAAGGAAACGAGCTCCAAGAAGATATGATGATGGTGGTGTCGTGCCGACATATATGGGAAGACGATGTTCCAGACATCTTTTTTCAAACTGGGCGATTGGGTGGGAAATTGAAAGAGGTTTGGTGGTCGAGTGATGAAGACGTCCATAGTGCACATCTTTATATTCTTCTTAATTGCGAGCATCCATTGATTGCTTATTTTGAAAGGTAAATATATAAACATACACACTTATATATATATATATATATTTCAATATTAAATATAACACATAACATATATGATTTTACAGTCAATTTGAGACTCAAGTCGAGGAAGCAATACCTGGTATATCGACAACTGAGTTAGACAAAAGGAAAGATCAACACTTTATCAAGTGGTTGAGGAACATGTATTTATTTATTACTTAAATTGTATGCATACATTAGCAAAGTAAGTTTAATGGTCTAATTATTTAACTTTTTTGTTGCAGGTTGATTATGACGATCTTGAGTATCCCGCATGGTTTCACGAATTACTTCAAGGTCCAGTTGCAAAAGTCACTACATCGTCGATGTATTTCACCCGAGGCTATACTTTTCATACCTATGACTATGGTAGACACCGGGCGACAAGTAATTATGGAATATGTGTGAAAGGCGAAACAGATTTCTACGGGATCTTGC
>CAJHQP010008518.1:0-26552 GCA_905132765.1 Moricandia arvensis | reverse complement strand
TTTTATGAAATCTAAATCCTAAAGCTAGTGGGTTTTCACCTGAAATACTCTAAAGACATATTCTAAACACATATAATAGACTCTAAATAGAGCTATATCATGGCACAATATGGTAAATATCAGGCCTTATCAGGAAAATACAAAAACCCTAGCTGACTCTAAAGATAAATCCAACCCCTAGTGGGTTTATGAAAAGATAAAACCAACCCTTAGTGGGTTTATGAAAAGATAAAACCAACCCCTAGTGGGTTTATGAAATCTAAATCCTAAAGCTAATGGGTTTTCACCCGAAATACTCTAAGACATACTCTAAATACATATAATAGAACCTAAATAGAGCTTATATCATGGCACAATAGTGGTAATATCAGGCCTTATTGAAACTACAAAAACTACTATAGATAAATCCAACCCCTAGTGGGTTTATGAAAACATAAAACCAACCCTTAGTGGGTTTATGAAAAGATAAAACTAACCCCTAGTGGGTTTATGAAATCTAAATACTAAAGCTAATGGGTTTTCACCCGAAATACTCTAAGACATACTCTAAACACATATAATAGAAGCTAAATAGAGCTTTATATCATGGCACAATAGTGGTAAATATCAGGCCTTATCAAGAAACTACAAAAACCCTAACCGACTCTATAGATAAATCCAAACGCTAGTGGGTTAATGAAAGATAAAACCAATCCTTAGTGGGTTTATGAAAAGATAAAACCAACCCCTAGTGGGTTTATAAAATCTAAATCCTAAAGCTAATGGGTTTTCACCCGAAATACTCTAAGACATACTCTAAACACATATAATAGAACTCTAAATAGAGCTTATATCATGGCACAATAGTGGTAAATATCAGGCCTTATCAGGAAAATACAAAAACCCTAACCGACTCTATAGATAAATCCAACCCCTAGTGGGTTTATGAAAAGATAAAACCAACCCTTAGTGGGTTTATGAAAAGATAAAACCAACCCCTAGTGGGTTTATGAAATCTAAATCCTAAAGCTAATGGGTTTTCACCCGAAATACTCTAAGACATACTCTAAACACATATAATAGAACCTAAATAGAGCTTATATCATGGCACAATAGTGGTAAATATCAGGCCTTATCAGGAAAATACAAAAACCCTAACCGACTCTATTAGATAAATTCAACCCCTAGTGGGTTTATGAAAAGATAAAAACAACCCTTAGTGGGTTTATGAAAAGATAAAACCAACCCCTAGTGGGTTTATGAAATCTAAATCCTAAAGCTAGTGGGTTTTCACCGCAAATACTCTAAGAACATACTCTAAACACATATAATGAACCTAAATAAGCTTATATCATGGCAAAATAGTGGTAAATATCAGGCCTTATCAGGAAACTACAAAAACCCTAACCGACTCTATAGATAAATCCAACCCCTAGTGGGTTTATGAAAAGATAAAACCAACCCTTAGTGGGTTTATGAAAAGATAAAACCAACCCCTAGTGGGTTTATGAAATCTAAATCTTAAAGCTAATGGGTTTTCACCCGAAATACTCTAAGACATACTCTAAACACATATAATGGAACCTAAATAGAGCTTATATCATGGCACAATAGTGGTAAATATCAGGCCTTATTAGGAAACTACAAAAACCCTAACCGACTCTAAGGATAAATCCAAACTCTATTGGGTTTATGAAAATATAAAACCAACCTTTAGTGGTTTATGAAAAGATAAACCAACCCCTAGTGGGTTTATGAAATCTAAATCCTAAAGCTTATGGGTTTTCACCAGAAATACTCAAAGACATACTCTAAACACATATAATAGATCCTAAATAGAGCTTATATCATGGCACAATAGTGGTAAATATTAGGTCTTATCAGGAAACTACAAAAACCTTAAATGACTCAATAGATAAATCCAACCCCTAGTGGGTTTATGAAAAGATAACACCAACCCTTAGTGGGTTTATGAAATCTAAATCCTAAAGCTATTGGGTTTTCACCCGAAATTATTCAAGTTTTGAAAAACCATAAGGTTGTAACAAGCACTTGACGCCTTCTCCTTGCGATGGACTAACTCGTCTTCATCTTGCACAAACTTGATCCACAGTCCTAAAGCTTCTTTTAAGTCTCTTAACTTGGATCGCGTTCCAGGATATCCTTGATACACAAGTGGGTCTTTTTCTAGCTCATCCTGTTTGATCAAAGACTGGACTGATCCAACCCCAACTTGATCGACATTCATTCATCTTCTCGACAATTTCCTCTCGCGAGGCAGACATACTACTCTTCAGTAAATTTGGGCATAGCTTTAGATCTAACCGTCGGATGGACCTTAAACCGGTGGAAATAGAAAGCTAACTCAAATATATCTCCTGTGCCTAAATACGAGCAAAATATAACTGAGGGAAGATCTCCATCTATAGATAACCCTCGGACGCATCTGTGCAGTTCTGCATCTCAAACAGCTCCAGAATCACCAAAGTTTTCCAGAACGTACCTTAACCTGAAAATACTCTAAGACATACTCTAAACACATATAATAGACTCTAAATAGAGTATATATTATGGCACAATAGTGGAAAATATCAGGCCTTATCAGGAAACAACAAAAACCCTAACCGACTCTAAAGATAAATCCAACCCCTAATGGGTTTATGAAAAGATAAAACCAACCTTTAGTGGGTTTATGAAAAGATAAAACCAAACCCTTGTGGTTTATGAAATCTAAATCCTAAAGCTAATGGGTTTTCACACGAAAATACTCTAAAACATATTCTAAACACATATAATAGACTTTAAACAGAGCTTATATCATGGCACAATAATGGTAAATATCAGGCCTTATCAGGAAAATACAAAAACCCTAACTGACTCTAAAGATAAATCCAACCCCTATTGGGTTTATGAAAAGATAAAACCAACCTTTAGTGGGTTTATGAAAAGATAAAACCAACCCTAGTGGGTTTATGAAATCTAAATCCTAAAGCTAATGGGTTTTCACCCGAAATACTCTAAGACATACTCTAAACACATATAATAGAACCTAAATAGAGCTTATATCATGGCACAATAGTGGTAAATATCAGGGCCTTATCAGGAAACTACAAAAACCTTACACCGACTGCTATAGCTAAATCCAACACCTAGTGGGTTTATGAAAAGATAAAAACCAACCCTTAGTGGGTTTATGAAAAGATAAAACCAACCCCTACGTGTGTTTATGAAAATCTAAATCCTAAAGCTAATGGGTTTTCACCTGAAATACTCTAAGACATACTCTAAACACATATTATAGAACCTAAATAGAGCTTATATCATGGCCACAATAGTGGTAAATATCAGGCCTTATCAGGAAACCACAAAAAAACCCAAACCGACTCCTATAGATAATCCAACCCCTAGGGGGTTTATGAAAAGATCAAAACCAACCCTTTAGTGAGTTTATGAAAAGATAAAACCAACCCCTCGTGGGTTTATGAATTTAATCCTCAAGCTAATGGGTTTTCACCCGGAATACTCTAAGACATACTCTAAACACATATAATAGAACCTAATAGAGCTTATATCATGGCACAATAGTAGTAAATATCAGGCCTTATCAGGAAACTACAAAAACCCTAACCGACTCAATAGATAAATCGAACCCCTAGTGGGTTTATGAAAAGATAAAAACAACCCTTAGTGGGTTTATCAAAAGATAAAACCAAACCCTAGTGGGTTTATGAAATTTAAATCCTAAAGCTAATGGGTTTTCACCGAAATACTCTAAGACATAATCTAAACACATATAATAGAACCTAAATAGAGCTTATATCATGGCACAATAGTGGTAAATTTCAGGCCTTATAAGGAAACTACAAAAACCCAAACCGACTCTATAGATAAATCCAACCCCTAGTGGGTTTATGAAAAGAAAAATCAACCCTTAGTGGGTTTATGAAAAGATAACACCAACCCCTCGTGGGTTTATGAAATCTAAATCCTAAAGCTAATGGGTTTTCACCCGAAATACTCTAAGACATACTCTAAACACATATAATATAACCTAGATAGAGCTTATATCATGGAACAATAGTGGTAAATATATGGCCTTATCAGAAAAATACAAAAACCGTAACCGACTCTATAGAAAAATCCAACCCTAGTGGGTTTATGAAAAGATAAAAAAAACCTTTAGTGGGTTTATGAAAAGATAAAACCAACCCCTAGTGGGTTTATGAAATCTAAATCTTAAGATAATGGGTTTTCACCCGAAATACTATAAGACATACTCTAAACATATAATAGAACCTAAATAGAGTTTATATCATGGCACAATAGTGGTAAATATCAGGCTTTATCAGGAAACTACAAAAACCCTAACCGACTCTATAGATAAATCCAACCGCTAGTGGGTTTATGAAAGATAAAACCAACCCTTAGTGGGTTTATGAAAAGATAAAACCAACCCCAGTGTGTTTAACAAATCTAAATCCTAAAGCTAATGGGTTTTCACCCGAAATACTCTAAGACATACTCTAAACACATATAATAGAACCTAAATAGAGCTTATATCATGGCACAATAGTGGTAAATATCAGGCCTTATCAGGAAACTACAAAAACCCTAACCGACTCTATAGATAAATCCAACCCCTAGTGGGTTTATGAAAAGATAAAACCAACCCTTAGTGGGTTTATGAAAAGATAAAACTAACCCCTAGTGGGTTTATGAAATCTAAATCTTAAAGCTAATGGGTTTTCACCCGAAATACTCTAAGACATACTCTAAACACATATAATGGAACCTAAATAGAGCTTATATCATGGCACAATAGTGGTAAATATCAGGCCTTATTAGGAAACTACAAAAACCCTAACCGACTCTAAGGATAAATCCAAACTCTATTGGGTTTATGAAAAGATAAAACCAACCTTTAGTGGGTTTATGAAAAGATAAAACCAAACCCCTAGTGGGTTTATGAAATCTAAATCCTAAAGCTTATGGGTTTTCACCCGAAATACTCAAAGACATACTCTAAACACATATAATAGAACCTAAATAGAGCTTATATCATGGCACAATAGTGGTAAATATTAGGTCTTATCAGGAAACTACAAAAACCCTAACCGACTCTATAGATAAATCCAACCCCTAGTGGGTTTATGAAAAGATAAAACCAACCCTTAGTGGGTTTATGAAAAGATAAAACCAACCCTTAGTGGGTTTATGAAATCTAAATCCTAAAGCTAATGGGTTTTCACCCGAAATTATTCAAGTTTTGAAAAACCATAAGGTTGTAACAAGCACTTGACGCCTTCTCCTTGCGATGGACTAACTCGTCTTCATCTTGCACAAACTTGATCCACAGTCCTAAAGCTTCTTTTAAGGCTCTTAACTTGGCTCGCGTTCAAGGATATCCTTGATACACAAGTGGGTCTTTTTCTAGCTCATCCTGTTTGATCAAAGACTGGACTGATCCAACTCCAACTTGATCGACATTCATTCATCTTCTCGACAGTTTCCTCTCGCGAGGCAGACATACTACTCTTCAGTAAATTTGGGCATAGCTTTAGATCTAACCGTCGGATGGACCTTAAACCGGTGGAAATAGAAAGCTAACTCAAATATATCTCCTGTGCCTAAATACGAGCAAAATATAACTGAGGGAAGATCTCCATCTATAGATAACCCTCGGACGCATCTGTGCAGTTCTGCATCTCAAACAGCTCCAGAATCACCAAAGTTTTCCAGAACGTACCTTAACCTGAAAATACTCTAAGACATACTCTAAACACATATAATAGACTCTAAATAGAGCATATATTATGGCACAATAGTGGTAAATATCAGGCCTTATCAGGAAACAACAAAAACCCTAACCGACTCTAAAGATAAATCCAACCCCTAATGGGTTTATGAAAAGATAAAACCAACCTTTAGTGGGTTTATGAAAAGATAAAACCAACCCCTAGTGATTTATGAAATCTAAATCCTAAAGCTAATGGGTTTTCACACGAAAATACTCTAAGACATATTCTAAACACATATAATAGACTCTAAATAGAGCTTATATCATGGCACAATAATGGTAAATATCAGGCCTTATCAGGAAAATACAAAAACCCTAACTGACTCTAAAGATAAATCCAACCCCTATTGGTTTATGAAAAGATAAAACCAACCTTTAGTGGGTTTATGAAAAGATAAAACCAACCCCTAGTGGGTTTATGAAATCTAAATCCTAAAGCTAGTGGGTTTTCACCTGAAATACTTTAAGACATACTCTAAACACATATAATTGAACCTAAATAGAGCTTATATCATGGCACAATAGTGGTAAATATCAGGCCTTATCAAGGAAAATACAAAAACCCTAACCGACTCTATAGATAAATCCAACCCTAGTGGGTTTATGAAAAGATAAAACCAACCCTTAGTGGGTTTATGAAAAGATAAAACCAACCCCTAGTGTGTTTATGAAATCTAAATCCTAAAGCTAATGGGTTTTCACCCGAAATACTCTAAGACATACTCTAAACACATATAATATAACCTAAATAGAGCTTATATCATGGCACAATAGTGGTAAATATCAGGCCTTATCAGGAAACTACAAAAACCCTAACGACTCTATAGATAAATCCAACCCCTAGTGGGTTTATGAAAAGATAAATCCAACCCTTAGTGGGTTTATGAAAAGATAAAACCAACCCCTAGTGGGTTTATGAAATCTAAATCTTAAAGCTAATGGGTTTTCACCCGAAATACTCTAAGACATACTCTAAACACATATAATAGAACCTAAATAGAGCTTATATCATGGCACAATAGTGGTAAATATCAGGCCTTATCAGGAAAATACAAAAACCCTAACCGACTCTATAGATAAATCCAACCCCTAGTGGGTTTATGAAAAGATAAAACCAACCCTTAGTGGGTTTATGAAAAGATAAAACCAACCCCTAGTGGGTTTATGAAATCTAAATCCTAAAGCTAATGGGTTTTCACCCGAAATACTCTAAGACATACTCTAAACACATATAATAGAACCTAAATAGAGCTTATATCATGGCATAATAGTGGTAAATATCAGGCTTATCAGGAAACTACAAAAACCCTAACCGACTCTATAGATAAATCCAACCGCTAGTGGGTTTATGAAAAGATAAAACCAACCCTTAGTGGGTTTATGAAAAGATAAAACCAACCCCTAGTGGGTTTAAGAAATCTAAATCCTAAAGCTAATGGGTTTTCACCCGAAATACTCTAAGACATACTCTAAACACATATAATAGAACCTAAATAGAGCTTATATCATGGCACAATAGTGGTAAATATCAGGCCTTATCAGGAAACTACAAAAACCCTAACCGACTCTATAGATAAATCCAACCCCTAGTGGGTTTATGAAAAGATAAAACAACCCTTAGTGGGTTTATGAAAAGATAAAACCAACCCCTAGTGGGTTTATGAAATCTAAATCCTAAAGCTAATGGGTTTTCACCCGAAATACTCTAAGACATACTCTAAACACATATAATAGAACCTAAATAGAGCTTATATCATGGCACAATAGTGGTAAATATCAGGCCTTATCAGGAAAATACAAAAACCCTAACCGACTCTATAGATAAATCCAACCCTAGTGGGTTTATGAAAAGATAAAACCAACCCTTAGTGGGTTTATGAAAAGATAAACCAACCCTAGTGGGTTTATGAAATCTAAATCCTAAAGCTAATGGGTTTTCACCCGAAATACTCTAAGACATACTCTAAACACATATAATAGAACCTAAATAGAGCTTATATCATGGCACAATAGTGGTAAATATCAGGCCTTATCAGGAAAATACAAAAACCCTAACCGACTCTATAGATAAATCAACCCCTAGTGGGTTTATGAAAAGATAAAACAACCCTTAGTGGGTTTATGAAAGATAAAACCAACCCCTAGTGGGTTTATGAAATCTAAATCCTAAAGCTAATGGGTTTTCACCCGAAATACTCTAAGACATACTCTAAACACATATAATAGAACCTAAATAGAGCTTATATCATGGCACAATAGTGGTAAATATCAGGCCTTATCAGGAAACTACAAAAACCCTAACCGACTCTATAGATAAATCCAACCCCTAGTGGGTTTATGAAAAGATAAAACCAACCCTTAGTGGGTTTATGAAAAGATAAAACCAACCCCTAGTGGGTTTATGAAATCTAAATCTTAAAGCTAATGGGTTTTCACCCGAAATACTCTAAGACATACTCTAAACACATATAATAGAACCTAAATAGAGCTTATATCATGGCACAATAGTGGTAAATATCAGGCCTTATCAGGAAAATACAAAAACCCTAACCGACTCTATAGATAAATCCAACCCCTAGTGGGTTTATGAAAAGATAAAACCAACCCTTAGTGGGTTTATGAAAAGATAAAACCAACCCCTAGTGGGTTTATGAAATCTAAATCCTAAAGCTAATGGGTTTTCACCCGAAATACTCTAAGACATACTCTAAACACATATAATAGAACCTAAATAGAGCTTATATCATGGCACAATAGTGGTAAATATCAGGCCTTATCAGGAAAATACAAAAACCCTAACCGACTCTATAGATAAATCCAACCCCTAGTGGGTTTATGAAAAGATAAAACCAACCCTTAGTGGGTTTATGAAAAGATAAAACCAACCCCTAGTGGGTTTATGAAATCTAAATCCTAAAGCTAATGGGTTTTCACCCGAAATACTCTAAGACATACTCTAAACACATATAATAGAACCTAAATAGAGCTTATATCATGGCACAATAGTGGTAAATATCAGGCCTTATCAGGAAACTACAAAAACCCTAACCGACTCTATAGATAAATCCAACCCCTAGTGGGTTTATGAAAAGATAAAACCAACCCTTAGTGGGTTTATGAAAAGATAAAACCAACCCCTAGTGGGTTTATGAAATCTAAATCCTAAAGCTAATGGGTTTTCACCCGAAATACTCTAAGACATACTCTAAACACATATAATAGAACCTAAATAGAGCTTATATCATGGCAAATAGTGGTAAATATCAGGCCTTATCAGGAAACTACAAAAACCCTAACCGACTCTATAGATAAATCAACCCCTAGTGGGTTTATGAAAAGATAAAACCAACCCTTAGTGGGTTTATGAAAAGATAAAACCAACCCCTAGTGGGTTTATGAAATCTAAATCCTAAAGCTAATGGGTTTTCACCCGAAATACTCTAAGACATACTCTAAACACATATAATAGAACCTAAATAGAGCTTATATCATGGCACAATAGTGGTAAATATCAGGCCTTATCAGGAAAATACAAAAACCCTAACCGACTCTATTGATAAATCCAACCCCTAGTGGGTTTATGAAAAGATAAAACCAACCCTTAGTGGGTTTATGAAAAGATAAAACCAACCCCTAGTGGGTTTATGAAATCTAAATCCTAAAACTAGTGGGTTTTCACCCGAAATACTCTAAGACATACTCTAAACACATATAATTGAACCTAACTAGAGCTTATATCATGGCATAATAGTGGTAAATATCAGGCCTTATCAGGAAAATACAAAAACCCTAACCGACTCTATAGATAAATCTAACCCCTAGTGGGTTTATGAAAAGATAAAACCAACCCTTAGTGGGTTTATGAAAAGATAAAACCAACCCCTAGTGGGTTTATGAAATCTAAATCCTAAAGCTAATGGGTTTTCACCCGAAATACTCTAAGACATACTCTAAACACATATAATAGAACCTAAATAGAGCTTATATCATGGCAAAATAGCGGTAAATATCAGGCTTATAAGGAAACTACAAAAACCCTAACCGACTCTATAGATAAATCCAACCCCTAGTGGGTTTATGAAAAGATAAAACCAACCCTTAGTGGGTTTATGAAAAGATAAAACCAACCCCTAGTGGGTTTATGAAATCTAAATCCTAAAGCTAATGGGTTTTCACCCGAAATACTCTAAGACATACTCTAAACACATATAATAGAACCTAATAGAGCTTATATCATGGCATAATAGTGGTAAATATCAGGCCTTATCAGGAAATACAAAAACCTAACCGACTCTATAGATAAATACAACCCTAGTGGGTCTATGAAAAGTAATGGGTTTTCACCTGAAATACTCTAAGAATACTCTAAACACATATAATGAACCTAAATAGAGCTTATATCATGGCAATAGTGGTAAATATCAGGCTTATCAGAAAATAAAAAACCCTAACCGACTCTAGTGGGTTTATGAAATACAACCCTTAGTGGGTCTATGAAAAGCTAATGGGTTTTCACCTGAAATACTCTAAGACATACTCTAAACACATATAATAGAACTTAAATAGAGCTTATATCATGGCACAATAGTGGTAAATATCAGGCCTTATCAGGAAAATACAAAAACCCTAACCGACTCTATTGATAAATCCAACCCCTAGTGGGTTTATGAAAAGATAAAACCAACCCTTAGTGGGTTTATGAAAAGATAAAACCAACCCCTAGTGGGTTTATGAAATCTAAATCCTAAAACTAGTGGGTTTTCACCCGAAATACTCTAAGACATACTCTAAACACATATAATTGAACCTAACTAGAGCTTATATCATGGCATAATAGTGGTAAATATCAGGCCTTATCCGGAAAATACAAAAACCCTAACCGACTCTATAGATAAATCTAACCCCTAGTGGGTTTATGAAAAGATAAAACCAACCCTTAGTGGGTTTATGAAAAGATAAAACCAACCCCTAGTGGGTTTATGAAATCTAAATCCTAAAGCTAATGGGTTTTCACCCGAAATACTCTAAGACATACTCTAAATACATATAATAGAACCTAAATAGAGCTTATATCATGGCAAAAATGGCGGTAAATATCAGGCGTTATAAGGAAACTACAAAAACCCTAACCGACTCTATAGATAAATCAAACCCCTAGTGGGTTTATGAAAAGATAAATCCAACCCATAGTGGGTTTATGAAAAGATAAAACCAACCCCTAGTGGGTTTATGAAATCTAAATCTTAAAGCTAATGGGTTTTCACCTGAAATACTCTAAGACATACTCTAAACACATATAATAGAACCTAAATAGAGCTTATATCATGGCACAATAGTGGTAAATATCAGGCCTTATCAGGAAAATACAAAAACCCTAACCGACTCTATTGATAAATCCAACCCCTAGTGGGTTTATGAAAAGATAAAACCAACCCTTAGTGGGTTTATGAAAAGATAAAACCAACCCCTAGTGGGTTTATGAAATCTAAATCCTAAAACTAGTGGGTTTTCACCCGAAATACTCTAAGACATACTCTAAACACATATAATTGAACCTAACTAGAGCTTATATCATGGCATAATAGTGGTAAATATCAGGCCTTATCAGGAAAATACAAAAACCCTAACCGACTCTATAGATAAATCTAACCCCTAGTGGGTTTATGAAAAGATAAAACCAACCCTTAGTGGGTTTATGAAAAGATAAAACCAACCCCTAGTGGGTTTATGAAATCTAAATCCTAAAGCTAATGGGTTTTCACCCGAAATACTCTAAGACATACTCTAAACACATATAATAGAACTTAAATAGAGCTTATATCATGGCACAATAGTGGTAAATATCAGGCCTTATCAGGAAAATACAAAAACCCTAACCGACTCTATTGATAAATCCAACCCCTAGTGGGTTTATGAAAAGATAAAACCAACCCTTAGTGGGTTTATGAAAAGATAAAACCAACCCCTAGTGGGTTTATGAAATCTAAATCCTAAAGCTAATGGGTTTTCACCCGAAATACTCTAAGACATACTCTAAACACATATAATTGAACCTAACTAGAGCTTATATCATGGCATAATAGTGGTAAATATCAGGCCTTATCAGGAAAATACAAAAACCCTAACCGACTCTATAGATAAATCTAACCCCTAGTGGGTTTATGAAAAGATAAAACCAACCCTTAGTGGGTTTATGAAAAGATAAAACCAACCCCTAGTGGGTTATTGAAATCTAAATCCTAAAGCTAATGGGTTTTCACCCGAAATACTCTAAAGACATATAATAGAACCTAAATAGAGCTTATATCATGGCACAATAGTGGTAAATATCAGGCCTTATCAGGAAACTACAAAAACCCTAACCGACTCTATAGATAAATCAACCCCTAGTGGGTTTATGAAAAGATAAAACCAACCCTTAGTGGGTTTATGAAAAGATAAAACCAACCCCTAGTGGGTTTATGAAATCTAAATCTTAAAGCTAATGGGTTTTCACCTGAAATACTCTAAGACATACTCTAAACACATATAATAGAACCTAAATAGAGCTTATATCATGGCACAATAGTGGTAAATATCAGGCCTTATCAGGAAACTACAAAAACCCTAACCGACTCTATAGATAAATCCAACCCCTAGTGGGTTTATGAAAAGATAAAACCAACCCTTAGTGGGTTTATGAAAAGATAAAACCAACCCCTAGTGGGTTTATGAAATCTAAATCCTAAAGCTAATGGGTTTTCACCCGAAATACTCTAAGACATACTCTAAACACATATAATAGAACCTAAATAGAGCTTATATCATGGCATAATAGTGGTAAATATCAGGCCTTATCAGGAAAATACAAAAACCCTAACCGACTCTATAGATAAATCCAACCCCTAGTGGGTTTATGAAAAGATAAAACCAACCCTTAGTGGGTTTATGAAAAGATAAAACCAACCCCTAGTGGGTTTATGAAATCTAAATCCTAAAGCTAATGGGTTTTCACCCGAAATACTCTAAGACATACTCTAAACACATATAATAGAACCTAAATAGAGCTTATATCATGGCACAATAGTGGTAAATATCAGGCCTTATCAGGAAACTACAAAAACCCTAACCGACTCTATAGATAAATCCAACCCCTAGTGGGTTTATGAAAAGATAAAACCAACCCTTAGTGGGTTTATGAAAAGATAAAACCAACCCCTAGTGGGTTTATGAAATCTAAATCCTAAAGCTAATGGGTTTTCACCCGAAATACTCTAAGACATACTCTAAACACATATAATAGAACCTAAATAGAGCTTATATCATGGCACAATAGTGGTAAATATCAGGCCTTATCCGGAAAATACAAAAACCCTAACCGACTCTATAGATAAATCCAACCCCTAGTGGGTTTATGAAAAGATAAAACCAACCCTTAGTGGGTTTATGAAAAGATAAAACCAACCCCTAGTGGGTTATGAAATCTAAAATCCTAAAGCTAATGGGTTTTCACCCGAAATACTCTAAGACATACTCTAAACACATATAATAGAACCTAAATAGAGCTTATATCATGGCAAAATAGTGGTAAATATCAGGCTTATAAGGAAACTACAAAAACCCTAACCGACTCTATAGATAAATCCAACCCCTAGTGGGTTTATGAAAAGATAAAACCAACCCTTAGTGGGTTTATGAAAGATAAAACCAACCCCTAGTGGGTTTATGAAATCTAAATCCTTAAAGCTAATGGGTTTTCACCCGAAATACTCTAAGACATACTCTAAACACATATAATAGAACTTAAATAGAGCTTATATCATGGCACAATAGTGGTAAATATCAGGCCTTATCAGGAAAATACAAAAACCCTAACCGACTCTATTGATAAATACAACCCCTAGTGGGTCTATGAAAAGATAAAACCAACCCTTAGTGGGTTTACGAAAAGATATAACCAACCCCTAGTGGGTTTATGAAATCTAAATCCTAAAACTAGTGGGTTTTCACCCAAAATACTCTAAGACACACTCTAAAAACATATAATTGAACCTAACTAGAGATTATATCATGGCAAAAATATCGGTAAATATCAGGCCTTATCCGTAAAATACAAAAACCCTAACCAACTCTATAGATAAATCAAACCCCTAGTGGGTTTATGAAAAGATAAATCCAACCCATAGTGGGTTTATGAAAAGATAAAACCAACCCCTAGTGGGTTTATGAAATCTAAATCTTAAAGCTAATGAGTTTTCACCTGAAATACACTAAGACATACTCTAAACACATATAATAGAACCTAAATAGAGCTTATATCATGGCACAATAGTGGTAAATATCAGGCCTTATCAGGAAACTACAAAAACCCTAACCGACTCTATGATAAATCCAACCCCTAGTGGGTTTATGAAAAGATAAAACCAACCCTTAGTGGGTTTATGAAAAGATAAAACCAACCCCTAGTGGGTTTATGAAATCTAAATCCTAAAACTAGTGGGTTTTCACCCGAAATACTCTAAGACATACTCTAAACACATATAATTGAACCTAACTAGAGCTTATATCATGGCATAATAGTGGTAAATATCAGGCCTTATCAGGAAAATACAAAAACCCTAACCGACTCTATAGATAAATCTAACCCCTAGTGGGTTTATGAAAAGATAAAACCAACCCTTAGTGGGTTTATGAAAAGATAAAACCAACCCCTAGTGGGTTTATGAAATCTAAATCCTAAAGCTAATGGGTTTTCACCCGAAATACTCTAAGACATACTCTAAACACATATAATAGAACCTAAATAGAGCTTATATCATGGCACAATAGTGGTAAATATCAGGCCTTATCAAGAAAATACAAAAACCCTAACGGACTCTATTGATAAATCCAACCCCTAGTGGGTTTATGAAAAGATTAAACAAAGCCATAGAGGGTTTATGAAAAGATAAAATCAACCTCTAGTGGATTTATGAAATCTAAATCCTAAAACTAGTGGGTTTTCACCAGAAATACACTAAGACATACTCTAAAAACATATAATTGAACCTAACTAGAGCTTATATCAAGGCATAATAGTGGTAAATATCAGGCCTTATCAGGAAAATACAAAAACCCTAACCGACTCTATAGATAAATCTAATCCCTAGTGGGTTTATGAAAAGATAAAGCCAGCCCTTAGTGGGTTTATGAAAAGATAAAACCAACCCCTAGTGGGTTTATGAAATCTAAATCCTAAAGCTAATGGGTTTTCACCCGAAATACTCTAAGACATACTCTAAAGACATATAATAGAACCTAAATAGAAATTATATCATGGCAAAAATAGCAGTAAATATCAGGCCTTATCAGGAAAATAAAAAACCCTAACCGACTCTATAGATAAATCCAACCCCTAGTGGGTTTATGAAAAGATAAAACCAACCCTTAGTGGGTTTATGAAAAGATAAAACCAACCCCTAGTGGGTTTATGAAATCTAAATCCTAAAGCTAATGGGTTTTCACCCGAAATACTCTAAGACATACTCTAAACACATATAATAGAACCTAAATAGAGCTTATATCATGGCACAATAGTGGTAAATATCAGGCCTTATCAGGAAAATACAAAAACCCTAACCGACTCTATTGATAAATCCAACCCCTAGTGGGTTTATGAAAAGATAAAACCAACCCTTAGTGGGTTTATGAAAAGATAAAACCAACCCTAGTGGGTTTATGAAATCTAAATCCTAAAACTAGTGGGTTTTCACCCGAAATACTCTAAGACATACTCTAAACACATATAATTGAACCTAACTAGAGCTTATATCATGGCATAATAGTGGTAAATATCAGGCCTTATCAGGAAACTACAAAAACCCTAACCGACTCTATAGATAAATCCAACCCCTAGTGGGTTTATGAAAAGATAAAACCAACCCTTAGTGGGTTTATGAAAAGATAAAACCAACCCCTAGTGGGTTTATGAAATCTAAATCCTTAAAGCTAATGGGTTTTCACCCGAAATACTCTAAGACATACTCTAAACACATATAATAGAACCTAAATAGAGCTTATGTCATGGCACAATAGTGGTAAATATAAGGCCTTATCAGGAAACTACAAAAATCCTAACCGACTCTATAGATAAATCCAACCCCTAGTGGGTTTATGAAAAGATAAAACCAACCCTTAATGGGTTTATGAAAAGATAAAACCAACCCCTAGTGGGTTTATGAAATCTAAATCCTAAAGCTAATGGATTTTTACCCGAAATTATTCAAGTTTTGAAAAATAATAAGGTTGTAACAAGCACTTGACGGCTTCTCCTTGCCATGGACCAACTCGTCTTCCTTTTGCACAAACTTGATCAACAGTCCTAAAGCTTCCTTTAAGGCTCTTAACTTGGCTCACATTAAAGGATCTCCTTGATACACAAGTGGGTCTTTGTCGAGCTCATCCTGGTTGATCCAAGACTGGACTGATCCAAGTCCAATTTGATCGACAATAATTCCTCTTCTCGACAGTTTCCTCTCGCGAGGAAAACAGACTACTCTTCAGTAATTTGGTAATAACTTTAGATCTAACTGTCTGATAGACCTCAAACCGGTGGCATTAGAAAGATAACTCAAATCTCTATCCTGTGTATAATATGAGCACAATATAACTGTGGGAATATCTTCATCTGTAGATAAGCCTCGGACGCATCTGTGTTGTTCTACATGTCAAACAGCTCAAGAATCACCAACGTTTTCCAAAACATACCTGAACCTGAAAATACTCTAAGACATACTCTAAACACATATAATAGACTCTAAATAGAGAATATATCATGGCAGAATAGTGGTAAATATCAGGCCTTATCAGGAAAATACAAAAACCCTAACCGACTCTAAAGATAAATCCAACCCCTATTGGGTTTATGAAAAGATAAAACCAACCTTTAGTGGGTTTATGAAAAGATAAAACCAACCCCTAGGGGGTTTATGAAATCTAAATCCTAAAGCTAGTGGGTTTTCACCCGAAATACTTTAAGACATACTCTAAGCACATATAATTGAGCTTAAATAGAGCTTATATCATGGCACAATAGTGGTAAATATCAGGCCTTATCAGGAAAATACAAAAACCCTAACCGACTCTATTGATAAATTCAACCCCTAGTGGGTTTATGAAAAGATAAAACCAACCTTAGTGGGTTTATGAAAAGATAAAACCAACCCCTAGTGGGTTTATGAAATCTAAATCCTAAAGCTAATGGGTTTTCACCCGAAATACTCTAAGACATACTCTAAACACATATAATAGAACCTAAATAGAGCTTATATCATGGCACAATAGTGGTAAATATCAGGCCTTATCAGGAAACTACAAAAACCCTAACCGACTCTATAGATAAATCCAACCCCTAGTGGGTTTATGAAAAGATAAAACCAACCCTTAGTGGGTTTATGAAAAGATAAAACCAACCCCTAGTGGGTTTATGAAATCTAAATCCTAAAGCTAATGGGTTTTCACCCGAAATACTCTAAGACATACTCTAAACACATATAATAGAACCTAAATAGAGCTTATATCATGGCACAATAGTGGTAAATATCAGGCCTTATCAGGAAACTACAAAAACCCTAACCGACTCTATAGATAAATCCAACCCTAGTGGGTTTATGAAAAGATAAAACAACCCTTAGTGGGTTTATGAAAAGATAAAACCAACCCCTAGTGGGTTTATGAAATCTAAATCCTAAAGCTAATGGGTTTTCACCCGAAATACTCTAAGACATACTCTAAACACATATAATAGAACCTAAATAGAGCTTATATCATGGCACAATAGTGGTAAATATCAGGCCTTATCAGGAAACTACAAAAACCCAAACCGACTCTATAGATAAATCCAACCCCTAGTGGGTTTATGAAAAGAAAAATCAACCCTTAGTGGGTTTATGAAAAGATAACACCAACCCCTCGTGGGTTTATGAAATCTAATCCTAAAGCTAATGGGTTTTCACCCGAAATACTCTAAGACATACTCTAAACACATATAATATAACCTAGATAGAGCTTATATCATGGCACAATAGTGGTAAATATCAGGCCTTATCAGAAAAATACAAAAACCCTAACCGACTCTATAGATAAATCCAACCCCTAGTGGGTTTATGAAAGATAAAAAAAAACCTTTAGTGGGTTTATGAAAAGATAAAACCAACCCCTAGTGGGTTTATGAAATCTAAATCTTAAAGATAATGGGTTTTCACCCGAAATACTATAAGACATACTCTAAACACATATAATAGAACCTAAATAGAGTTTATATCATGGCACAATAGTGTAAATATCAGGCTTTATCAGGAAACTACAAAAACCCTAACAGACTCTATAGATAAATCCAACCGCTAATGGGTTTATGAAAGATAAAACCAACCCTTAGTGGGTTTATGAAAAGATAAAACCAACCCCCAGTGTGTTTAACAAATCTAAATCCTAAAGCTAATGGGTTTTCACCCGAAATACTCTAATACATACTCTAAACACATATAATAGAACCTAAATAGAGCTTATATCGTGGCACAATAGTGGTAAATATCAGGCCTTATCTGGAAACTAAAAAAACCCTAGCCGACTCAATAGATAAATCCAACCCCTAGTGGGTTTATGAAAAGATAAAAACAACCCTTAGTGGGTTTATCAAAAGATAAAACCAACCCCTAGTGGGTTTATGAAATTTAAATCCTAAAGTTAATGGGTTTTCACCTGAAATACTCTAAGACATACTCTAAACACATATATATGAACCTAGATAGAGCTTATATCATGGTAAAATAGTGGTAAATATCAGGCCATATCAGGAAACTACAAAAACCCTAACCGACTTTATAGATAAATCCAAACCCTAGTGGGTTTATGAAAAGATAAAACCAACCATTAGTGGGTTTATGAAAAGATAAAACTAACCCCTAGTGGCTTTATGAAATCTAAATCCTAAAGCTAATCGGTTTTCACCCGAAATACTCTAAGACATAATCTAAACACATATAATAGAACCTAAATAGAGCTTATATCATGGCACAATAGTGGTAAATATCAGGCCTTATCAGGAAACTACAAAAACCCAAACCGACTCTATAGATAAATCCAACCCCTAGTGGGTTTATGAAACGAAAAAATCAACCCTTAGTGGGTTTATGGAAAGGATAACACCAACCCCTAGTGGGTTTACGAAATCTAAATCCTAAAGCTAATGGGTTTTCACCCGAAATGACTCTAAGACATACTCTAAACATATAATATAACCTAGATAGAGCTTATATCATGGCACAATAGTGGTAAATATCAGGCCTTATCAGAAAAATACAAAAACTCTAACTGACTCTATAGATAAATCCAACCCCTAGTGGGTTTATGAAAAGATAAAAAAACCTTTAGTGGGTTTATGAAAAGATAAAACCAACCCTTAGTGGGTTTATGAAATTTAAATCCTAAAGCTAATGCGTTTTCCCCCGAAATACTCTAAGACATACTCTAAACACATATATTTGAACCTAAATAAACTTATATCATTGCACAATTGTGGTAAATATCAGGCCTTATCAGGAAACTACCAAAACCTTAACTGACTCAATAGATAAATCCATCCTCTAGTGGGTTTATGAAATGATAAAAACAACCCTTTGTGGGTTTATCAGAAGATAAAACCAACCCATAGTGGGTTTATGAATTTTAAATCCTAAAGTTAATGGGTTTTCACCCGAAATACTCTAAGACATACTATAAAAACCTATAAATGAACCTAAATAGAGCTTATATCATGGTAAAATAGTGGTAAATATCAGGCCTTATCAGGAAACTACAAAAACCCTAACCGACTTTATAGATAAATCCAAACCCTAGTGGGTTTATGAAAAGATAAAACCAACCCTTAGTGGGTTTATGAAAAGATAAAACCAACCCCTAGTGGGTTTATGAAATCTAAATCCTAAAGCTAATGGGTTTTCACCCGAAATACTCTAAGACATACTCTAAACACATATAATAGAACCTAAATAGAGCTTATATCATGGCACAATAGTGGTAAATATCAGGCCTTATCAGGAAACTACAAAAACCCTAACCGACTCTATAGATAAATCCAACCCCTAGTGGGTTTATGAAAAGATAAAACCAACCCTTAGTGGGTTTATGAAAAGATAAAACCAACCCCTAGTGGGTTTATGAAATCTAAATCCTAAAGCTAATGGGTTTTCACCCGAAATACTCTAAGACATACTCTAAACACATATAATAGAACCTAAATAGAGCTTATATCATGGCACAATAGTGGTAAATATCAGGCGTTATAAGGAAACTACAAAAACCCTAACCGACTCTATAGATAAATCAAACCCATAGTGGGTTTATGAAAAGATAAATCCAACCCATAGTGGGTTTATGAAAAGATAAAACCAACCCCTAGTGGGTTTATGAAATCTAAATTCTTAAAGCTAATGGGTTTTCACCTGAAATACTCTAAGACATACTCTAAACACATATAATAGAACCTAAATAGAGCTTATATCATGGCACAATAGTGGTAAATATCAGCCTTATCAGGAAACTACAAAAACCCTAACCGACTCTATAGATAAATCCAACCCCTAGTGGGTTTATGAAAAGATAAAACCAACCCTTAGTGGGTTTATGAAAAGATAAAACCAACCCCTAGTGGGTTTATGAAATCTAAATCTAAAGCTAATGGGTTTTCACCCGAAATACTCTAAGACATACTCTAAACACATATAATAGAACCTAAATAGAGCTTATATCATGGCACAATAGTGGTAAATATCAGGCCTTATCAGGAAACTACAAAAACCCTAACCGACTCTATAGATAAATCCAACCCCTAGTGGGTTTATGAAAAGATAAAACCAACCCTTAGTGGGTTTATGAAAAGATAAAACCAACCCCTAGTGGGTTTATGAAATCTAAATCCTAAAGCTAATGGGTTTTCACCCGAAATACTCTAAGACATACTCTAAACACATATAATAGAACCTAAATAGAGCTTATATCATGGCACAATAGTGGTAAATATCAGGCCTTATCAGGAAACTACAAAAACCCTAACCGACTCTATAGATAAATCCAACCCCTAGTGGGTTTATGAAAAGATAAAACCAACCCTTAGTGGGTTTATGAAAAGATAAAACCAACCCCTAGTGGGTTTATGAAATCTAAATCCTAAAGCTAATGGGTTTTCACCCGAAATACTCTAAGACATACTCTAAACACATATAATTGAACCTAAATAGAGCTTATATCATGGCACAATAGTGGTAAATATCAGGCCTTATCAGGAAACTACAAAAACCCTAACCGACTCTATAGATAAATCAACCCCTAGTGGGTTTATGAAAAGATAAAACCAACCCTTAGTGGGTTTATGAAAAGATAAAACCAACCCCTAGTGGGTTTATGAAATCTAAATCCTAAAGCTAATGGGTTTTCACCCGAAATACTCTAAGACATACTCTAAAGACATATAATAGAACCTAAATAGAGCTTATATCATGGCAAAATAGCTGGTAAATATCAGGCTTATCAGGAAACTACAAAAACCCTAACCGACTCTATAGATAAATCAAACCCCTAGTGGGTTTATGAAAAGATAAATCCAACCCTTAGTGGGTTTATGAAAAGATAAAACCAACCCCTAGTGGGTTTATGAAATCTAAATCTTAAAGCTAATGGGTTTTCACCCGAAATACTCTAAGACATACTCTAAACACATATAATAGAACCTAAATAGAGCTTATATCATGGCACAATAGTGGTAAATATCAGGCCTTATCAGGAAAATACAAAAACCCTAACCGACTCTATAGATAAATCCAACCCCTAGTGGGTTTATGAAAAGATAAAACCAACCCTTAGTGGGTTTATGAAAAGATAAAACCAACCCCTAGTGGGTTTATGAAATCTAAATCCTAAAGCTAATGGGTTTTCACCCGAAATACTCTAAGACATACTCTAAACACATATAATGAACCTAATAGAGCTTATATCATGGCACAATAGTGGTAAATATCAGGCCTTATCAGGAAAATACAAAAACCCTAACCGACTCTATAGATAAATCCAACCCCTAGTGGGTTTATGAAAGATAAAACCAACCCTTAGTGGGTTTATGAAAAGATAAAACCAACCCCTAGTGGGTTTATGAAATCTAAATCCTAAAGCTAATGGGTTTTCACCCGAAATACTCTAAGACATACTCTAAACACATATAATAGAACCTAAATAGAGCTTATATCATGGCACAATAGTGGTAAATATCAGGCCTTATCAGAAACTACAAAAACCCTAACCGACTCTATAGATAAATCAACCCCTAGTGGGTTTATGAAAAGATAAAACCAACCCTTAGTGGGTTTATGAAAAGATAAAACCAACCCCTAGTGGGTTTATGAAATCTAAATCCTAAAGCTAATGGGTTTTCACCTGAAATACTCTAAGACATACTCTAAACACATATAATAGAACCTAAATAGAGCTTATATCATGGCACAATAGTGGTAAATATCAGCCTTATCAGGAAACTACAAAAACCCTAACCGACTCAATAGATAAATCCAACCCCTAGTGGGTTTATGAAAAGATAAAACCAACCCTTAGTGGGTTTATGAAAAGATAAAACCAACCCCTAGTGGGTTTATGAAATCTAAATCCTAAAGCTAATGGGTTTTCACCCGAAATACTCTAAGACATACTCTAAACACATATAATAGAACCTAAATAGAGCTTATATCATGGCACAATAGTGGTAAATATCAGGCCTTATCAGGAAACTACAAAAACCCTAACCGACTCTATAGATAAATCCAACCCCTAGTGGGTTTATGAAAAGATAAAACCAACCCTTAGTGGGTTTATGAAAAGATAAAACCAACCCCTAGTGGGTTTATGAAATCTAAATCCTAAAGCTAATGGGTTTTCACCCGAAATACTCTAAGACATACTCTAAACACATATAATAGAACCTAAATAGAGCTTATATCATGGCACAATAGTGGTAAATATCAGGCCTTATCAGGAAAATACAAAAACCCTAACCGACTCTATAGATAAATCCAACCCCTAGTGGGTTTATGAAAAGATAAAACCAACCTTAGTGGGTTTATGAAAAGATAAAACCAACCCCTAGTGGTTTATGAAATCTAAATCCTAAAGCTAATGGGTTTTCACCCGAAATACTCTAAGACATACTCTAAACACATATAATAGAACCTAAATAGAGCTTATATCATGGCAAAATAGTGGTAAATATCAGGCCTTATCAGGAAACTACAAAAACCCTAACCGACTCAATAGATAAATCTAACCCCTAGTGGGTTTATGAAAAGATAAAACCAACCCTTAGTGGGTTTATGAAAAGATAAAACCAACCCCTAGTGGGTTTATGAAATCTAAATCCTAAAGCTAATGGGTTTTCACCTGAAATACTCTAAGACATACTCTAAACACATATAATAGAACCTAAATAGAGCTTATATCATGGCACAATAGTGGTAAATATCAGGCCTTATCAGGAAACTACAAAAACCCTAACCGACTCTATAGATAAATCCAAACCCCTAGTGGGTTTATGAAAGATAAAACCAACCTTAGTGGGTTTATGAAAGATAAAACCAACCCCTAGTGGGTTTATGAAATCTAAATCCTAAAGCTAATGGGTTTTCACCCGAAATACTCTAAGACATACTCTAAACACATATAATAGAACCTAAATAGAGCTTATATCATGGCACAATAGTGGTAAATATCAGGCCTTTATCAGGAAACTACAAAAAACCCTAACCGACTCTATAGATAAATCTAACCCTAGTGGGTTTATGAAAAGATAAAACCAAACCCTTAGTGGGTTTATGAAAAGATAAAACCAACCCCTAGTGGGTTTATGAAATCTAAATCCTAAAGCTAATGGGTTTTCACCCGAAATACTCTAAGACATACTCTAAAACATATAATAGAACCTAAATAGAGCTTATATCATGGCAAAATAGTGGTAAATATCAGGCCTTATCAGGAAACTACAAAAACCCTAACCGACTCTATAGATAAATCCAACCCCTAGTGGGTTTATGAAAAGATAAAACCAACCCTTAGTGGGTTTATGAAAAGATAAAACCAACCCCTAGTGGGTTTATGAAATCTAAATCCTAAAGCTAATGGGTTTTCACCCGAAATACTCTAAGACATACTCTAAACACATATAATGAACCTAAATAGAGCTTATATCATGGCACAATAGTGGTAAATATCAGGCCTTATCAGGAAAATACAAAAACCCTAACCGACTCTATAGATAAATACAACCCCTAGTGGGTTTATGAAAAGATAAAACCACCCTTAGTGGGTTTATGAAAAGATAAAACCAAACCCCTAGTGGGTTTATGAAATCTAAATCCTTAAAGCTAATGGGTTTTCACCCAAAATACTCTAAGACATACTCTAAACACATATAATAGAACCTAAATAGAGCTTATATCATGGCACAATAGTGGTAAATATCAGGCCTTATCAGGAAAACTACAAAAACCCTAAACCGACTCTATAGATAAATCTAACCCCTAGTGGGTTTATGAAAAGATAAAACCAACCCTTAGTGGGTTTATGAAAAGATAAAACCAACCCCTAGTGGGTTTATGAAATCTAAATCCTAAAGCTAATGGGTTTTCACCCGAAATACCTCTAAGACATACTCTAAACACATATAATAGAACCTAAATAGAGCTATATCATGGCAAAATAGTGGTAAATATCAGGCGTTATAGGAAACTACAAAAACCCTAACCGACTCTATAGATAAATCCAACCCCTAGTGGGTTTATGAAAAGATAAAACAAACCCTTAGTGGGTTTATGAAAGATAAAACCAACCCCTAGTGGGTTTAAGAAATCAAAATCCTAAAGCTAATGGGTTTTCACCCGAAATACTCTAAGACATACTCTAAACACATATAATAGAACCTAAATAGAGCTTATATCATGGCACAATAGTGGTAAATATCAGGCCTTATCAGGAAAATACAAAAACCCTAACCGACTCTATAGATAATCCAACCCCTAGTGGGTTTATGAAAAGATAAAACCAACCCTTAGTGGGTTTATGAAATGATAAAACCAACCCCTAAGTGGTTTATGAAATCTAAATCCTAAAGCTAATGGGTTTTCACTTGAAATACTCTAAGACATACTCTAAACACATATAATAGAACCTAATAGAGCTTATATCATGGCACAATAGTGGTAAATATCAGGCCTTATCCGAAAATACAAAAACCCTAACCGACTCTATAGATAAATCCAACCCCTAGTGGGTTTATGAAAAGATAAAACCAACCCTTAGTGGGTTTATGAAAAGATAAAACCAACCCCTAGTGGGTTTATGAAATCTAAATCCTAAAGCTAATGGGTTTTCACCCGAAATACTCTAAGACATACTCTAAACACATATATTAGAACCTAAATAGAGCTTATATCATGGCACAATAGTGGTAAATATCAGGCCTTATCAGGAAAATACAAAAACCCTAACCGACTCTATAGATAAATCCAACCCCTAGTGGGTTTATGAAAGATAAAACCAATCCTTAGTGGGTTTATGAAAAGATAAAACCAACCCCTAGTGGGTTTATGAAATCTAAATCCTAAAGCTAATGGGTTTTCACCCGAAATACTCTAAGACATACTCTAAACACATATAATAGAACCTAAATAGAGCTTATATCATGGCACAATAGTGGTAAATATCAGGCCTTATCAGGAAACTACAAAAACCCTAACCGACTCTATAGATAAATCTAACCCCTAGTGGGTTTATGAAAAGATAAAACCAACCCTTAGTGGGTTTATGAAAAGATAAAACCAACCCCTAGTGGGTTTATGAAATTAAATCCTAAAGCTAATGGGTTTTCACCCGAAATACTCTAAGACATACTCTAAACACATATAATAGAAACCTAAATAGAGCTTTATATCATGGCACAATGTGGTAAATATCAGGCCTTATCAGGAAACTACAAAAACCCTAACCGACTCTATAGATAAATCAACCCCTAGTGGGTTATGAAAAGATAAAACCAACCCTTAGTGGGTTTATGAAAAGATAAAACCAACCCCTAGTGGGTTTATGAAATCTAAATCCTAAAAGCTAATGGGTTTTCACCCAAAATACTCTAAGACATACTCTAAACAAATATAATAGAACCTAAATAGAGCTTATATCATGGCACAATAATGGTAAATATCAGGCCTTATCAGGAAACTACAAAAACCCTAACCGACTCTATAGATAAATCAACCCCTAGTGGGTTTATGAAAAGATAAAACCAACCCTTAGTGGGTTTATGAAAAGATAAAACCAACCCCTAGTGGGTTTATGAAATCTAAATCCTAAAGCTAATGGGTTTTCACCCGAAATACTCTAAGACATACTCTAAACACATATAATAGAACCTAAATAGAGCTTATATCATGGACAATAGTGGTAAATATCAGGCCTTATCAGGAAAACTACAAAAACCCTAACCGACTCTATAGATAAATCCAACCCCTAGTGGGTTTATGAAAAGATAAAACCAACCCTTAGTGGGTTTATGAAAAGATAAAACCAACCCCTAGTGGGTTTATGAAATCTAAATCCTAAAGCTAATGGGTTTTCACCCGAAATACTCTAAGACATACTCTAAACACATATAATAGAACCTAAATAGAGCTTATATCATGGCATAATAGTGGTAAATATCAGGCCTTATCAGGAAAATACAAAAACC
>CAJHQP010008517.1:0-26553 GCA_905132765.1 Moricandia arvensis | reverse complement strand
AAACAAATAATCGAAATATAGTCCTTAAATCTCAACTTTCATAATTTTATCCCATAATTCTCAAACTCTAAGTTTATATTATTAACCTAAAAAATAAATATATATTTACACTTTTAACAAAATTTAATTTGATCATTTTTCTTCTTAAAAGTTAGCTGTTGTAAAATAAACCTTTGTAAATATATATTAGGATAGTCCTCCTTAAGTCGTGATTAGTATATTGTAATTAATAAAAATAAATAATATTTTTTTCTACCATTACTTAATTCGAGAAATTATTGAAGTGTTTATAATCTGTTAAATAATTGAAGGCCTTTTTTAATTTATTATATGGATATTCAATTTTGAAATATCTGTAAATTCTGATTATTCATCATCGTATTTTTTTGGTAAAATTTATTCTTCGTATTTTAGGGGTATACTCAGAGCTGTGCGAGCACTGATGTCCAAAGAAAAATAGTTTTTTTTTAATGAAAATGTGTCTACAATAATATAAGTTAGTCTAGCTTAGTGTAGTAGAATGCATAAGAACATCTAAAATATATAAAAAATACTTTATTTAGTTATTTATACAGTTTTTATGGAAAACAAATGTTTCTTCACATTTTCCTGAAGGAACTTGTAGTATGCATTTTTTTGTATCAGGATGCTCTCAATAAGCAGTAGGCATTGACATGCAGAATCTCTCATTATAAAAGTTTTCTTTTGTTTTAGTAAGCTGCGTTTTTACGTCCTCCTAGTTTGTGGTTGCCTTCAAGGAAGTTCCAGTTGTAGTTCTCTGTGTTGTTTCTGTTGTATTTCTTCTTCTTCAATACATCTCAACCAGTCATCATATGGAATTCTTGAATTGAGAATCTAAGAAGTTGGCCTCCAAAATAAAACAGTAACTCGTTCTCCTTTACTGTCAATAAGCTTCTGGTTAGCAAGACATGAATTATTTTTTCAGATAACTGCAAATGCCTGTCACTGAGTTTTATAAGAGGCCACATGAAATTGTTCATGATTCTCTGGAATTCTTCAACTTTGAGAAGGTCCTTGACAATTTCGATGTAACCAACATTTAAAAATTGGTTAATTGTAATTCGCTTATTGCGGTTCTCACCCAAATTTATATTTCAATAAAGGAAGTGTCAATCTCATAGGGAAAGAGTCTTCCATTGTTTAATTTTTTTTGTGTAAAAAGAGTTTGTCATTAACAAAAAAAATAGGAGCCCTTTCCTCAAAATTACAAATGTTTTCCTGAAATTCTGAATTGGTCTTTGAGATTGAAAATTAGTGTCTTCGATCTCACATATTGCCTCTTTGTTAGGCTCGTGACCCTAATTTTATTTCAAATATCAATTTCAAAGACCCTAATTTCAGTTTCTTATCATTTTCAAATACCAATTTGATAATCTGTATTTTCGACTAAATAAACGACCTTGACGAATCTAAGACCTTCAAGAGGAGATGGAGACGAAAAAATTGAGGTTTACTGATATTCGTCGGCGGAAAAGAGAGCTTCAACTAGTGTAGCGTAGCCGTGATATAGTCGTTGTCGCTTTGTTTTCGTCACCGTCGCCGTGATTTTCTCACTGTCGCCGTAATTTCGTCGCCGTCTCTGTGCTTTTCGTCCGCCGTGATTTCGTCGTTGTTGTTTCCGTAATATCAATCGCGAGAGAATGTCTCCTTTTTTTTTATGTATTGTAGTCAAAGAGGCTATTTTTGAGATAAAAACTTTGACGGGCTATTTTTGGAACATAAACTTAGAAATAACTATATAAGAGAATTGTCCTTATAAATATTTTATTTAAAATTTAATAAACTTTCTAAGATGTCTAAATTAAAAAGTCCCACATGAAAAATCAAAACTTTTATTTTAATAGTATAAATTCATTTTCGTTACCTAAACCGTGTGTATTTTTACTGATACGGAAATGTAAGTGTTAAGAATACATGCAAGTTTCCAATTTCTTAAATTTTGTTTAAGCTTCTTTTTTATTCCTTCTGAACACCATAAATAATGTCAAGAAAAGGAGCTTTAAGAAAATTCCCAATGGGCATACCACTCACAAGGAGTGCGTTATAATAACATAGCAGTGAAGATCTGTAAGCTTAGAGTTGGTAGTGAAATATTGTTGTATTTAGGTCTTTGTCCAACTTACCATTAAAACATAATAAAAATGTTAAAAGTAACGTTAAGAACTGATGGGTTTTTTATTGATAAGACGAATTGGGGGGACTCTCAAATTGTAAAAGTAACGTTAAGAACTGATGGGTTTCTTCTAATGCCGTCGTATTTGTTGGGTGTCCAAGAGTGAATGACTTCTCCACAGACTACACGTATACAACAGCAGAGTAGTAGTAAATCACCATGAATAATGAGAAAACACCTGTGCCAAGCGCACTTTGACGCTAATATACGTGATATGAACTGAAGCCACTCGATGACCACAACAACATACAGAGGTTGTAATGTCGAGAAGGATAGACTAATAAAAGACTCCATACAACAACATCTCCATCTGAGTAAGGCGAGAAGTATCAGAACTTTTGCCTCAATTAACAACCATTTGATTCGTGGGGTTTTTAGAGTCTAGTCGAGATATGATTATGACCCCTCTCTGCCAATATAAATAGTAAGTAACCCACAAAAAGAATTTAAAAAAAGAGCGAGCTGAGCCTTTATGCATCGGTTACTCACGCGGGAAGTACCATGTCCAAACCAGCGATCAGCGATATTGAATATATCCTTTAAGAGTAAATGAGGAAACGACATGGTAATGAATCGAAAAAAGACTACAAGTTATGTTGTGGATGGTAACTTACAGATGGCAAGTCTCCTTCCAAAGTTAACCTCGTGAAGAAGATAACACAAAAGAAAATGAAGACAACAAGAGAGAAACTTAAAAGTCAACATCTCTCTCAATTAATTTTAATACTGTATGGTACACAGTGAACTAAATGAAAGACAAAGGAGAAGAGAGAGACAATAAGAGAGGAAGACCCACACACCTTGCAGTTTCATGGACCATTCATATTTACACATCCATGCAACTTCTTCATCAACGCTTCCCGCACCACAAACCATCACCAAGTTCCAATCTCCTCTTTCTTGAAAACCCATGTCAAGAATCACAAAATAAGAGAGTAAACAATGAAAAGATACAAAATGTTTAGATCTCTCAGTTACGCTTTGTAGGAAATGTAGGCATGAACTCCTTGGATTTCTGGAGAGGTACTTCACTGAACCAGGCATGGTTAAGAGCATCGTCAATTGTAAGGCGCTTCTCAGGGTCGACATTCAATAATCTGTTCAACAAATCAAATCCCAATTCTGAAAGAACGGGACCTCCTGTAAAAGATGCAGCAGGAAATTTCTTACGTAGTAAATTGTACGGTTGCTTACGAAACTTGGCTTTGGAACCTGGCAGTGACATGAATCCAGGCCAGGTTGTCTCACTTGGTGTTCCAAGAACCGCAAAGATCTGTTGAAGCTGATCAATGTCATTCTGACTTTTCCCTCGGAAAAGAGGTTTTAGAGACAGCAACTCACCCATAATGCACCCGATGGACCACATATCAACTGCGGTTGAATACTCCTTTGTTCCTAAAAGAAGCTCCGGGGACCTGTACCACTGTGTGACAACCAGCTGCGTGTAGGGCTTGATAGGACTCCCATATTGCCGAGCCATTCCAAAATCGCATATTTTCAGCTCCCCGCTGTTGTTCAGTAGAAGATTCGATGGCTTCAGATCCCTGTGGATGATCCAGTTGCTATGGAGGTACTTCACACCCTCCAACAGCTGAATCATCAGGCATTTGACCTCACTGGTGCTAAAAGGCTGCTTCATCCTGTCCATTACTCCCTTAAGTCATGTTCCAAGTGTTCCATGACCATGAAAACACTGTCAACCGTTTCCCACCACCACTTCCTTGACGTTCACAATGGACGGGTGACTGCAAGACAAGAGAATGTTAATCTCCCTCAAAGATGTCAATGGGAATCCATATTCGTCTTCCATGTTCATCTTGATCATTTTAAGTGCCACAATCTCCTCAGTCTTTCTGTCCTTGGCTTTGTAGACAACACCATAAGTTCCTTCGTTTATCTTGCTTAGCTTCTGGTATTCGTTAACATCTCTACTACCAGATAGCATGCTCAAGCCTCCTCTGGTTCATCGATTTCTGACTCGATCAAATCAGAAGGAGAACATTCTTCTTCAATACGACTCTCCAACTCATGATCTGAAAGTTCATGAGCACTGGTGGGTTCTAAGCTGCGAGATCCAGATGAATTGGAGTGACGTTCATCAGACGCCTCCCCGCTTTCGGGAGTCAGACTGCTCCTATTCCATCTGCTATTCCTGGCCAAATGAACTGCCTCATCGTTTGGAGATTCCAAACACCACTTAGACGTGGCAATATTGGGTGCCTGAACTACTTGCTCGTCCTCAAGCTGCCCCTCCTCAAGATCATCAAAAGGATGTTTAACAAGAGGCAGTGACACTGCAGAAACATACTCTGTAGACTTCAGAACACCTACATGATCCTCAGATGATATCTTCCTAGCAGAAGCCACATCAACAATCTGGTTAGATGTTACAGTTTTCTCACCAAGTGGAGGTCGAAAGACTTCATCTTTCCTATCCCCTGAAACTGGAGAACACTTCCTCCTCTTCTCAAGGTGTCGGGCTTCTCCTGTTTGATATGAGTCACGTCGGCCATCTTTCAACCTGCGATCAAAATCACTGGGTCGTTTGGTTTGACGCCTCTCACCGTCTCTACCACCCTGGCGAGAATAAAAATCACGAACACGATCAACAACAACAGAGCTTTTCGAGATTTCAACTCCTCCTGCCGCCATCGTATCAATAAGCAATTCGAAAAATCACGATACAAGCAAAAAAAATCCAAATCACCAACCGCCACAAAGAGAATACAAGGATGATTCGATGGCAATCAAAATCAGATCAATCAAGAGAATCTCGATGAAAACAAACCAGATCTGGGAAACCAAGGACGATGAAATTGAAAACCCTAAAAAGTCAACTCCAGGAAGAGTTAACGTATCCTTCTTCTCCGCTGATTCTCGTAGATGCTAGACGGCGAATTGGGGAAACGGGAATCGAGAAGATTTTGAATGAACGAGATCGATCGAAGAGCAGATCTGGGAATCTTAAAAATCGTCTCGATGAGAAAAGCAAAGACGCGTTTCGTTTACGGCTCTAGTTGATTGTCTTATCTTTTATACACAAAGGGGCATCCAATATGTTTTCCCTACATCAAAATTGACGGTGCAGATGATGTCAACTCAGTTTGATCCAACGACTTATGTTTACACGCCTTCAACTTGTTGCTCATTAGAAAATGGAAACAAATCTTTTTTTTTTTCAGAACTTGTTAAAGTTTGTCTTTCCTCTTTATATGTTTAAAGATTGTTTTTAAGATCTTTTCCTTATTTTAAAAGATTGGTTTTTAAATTTAATTTATTAGTCTAGAATTAAAACATAAATTAAAAGTAGGTGCACAAAAAATATAAATTAAAAATAAAAACATTATAGTTATAAATTTATTATAAATAAATAAATATAAATATAAGTAAATGTGTATATTTACTTTTGAATATGTGTTAAAAATATAAAGAAAATATTTAAATGTTTTAACACTATACAATATTTATCGGGGTCGATTTAGTCTAGGTATTTTATTATGTTGGCTCAATAAATTCGGTGCTTATTGATTAGATGAACAAATAATTAAATATTTAAAAAATAAACAAAATAACCCAATCTTCTGTGATCGAACCAGTGTTGGACGCTGATATTTATTTGTTTTATATTTTATTGTATAAATTTTTTTTTTCAAAGTTGCTAATTTACATAATCACATAATCACGACACATGGCAATTATACACTTAAGATTATGTTATGCGTTAAGTAATAATTTGCCTTTTAATAAAAGTTAAATCCAAAGACTTTAAAATGTTAGTTTTACTTTTTAAAATTATTAAACAAAAAATGTACAAAATTTATTAAAGCTATTTATTTGAGATAAAATTAAAAAGGAGAAATCTAATCTTCTAATCAAAGTTTTATAGATTCATAAATACATAAAAGTGAATGTAATTTTTATATGTTTGGTAGATTTAATATACTAATTTAACTTAATACTTGAAATTATTTTTTTGTTTAGCCAATTTTCATAGATAAGATTGTGGAAAAAATAAACGCAAATAATAAGAAGAAAAAAAATAAGAAAAAAAGTAAGAAAAAAAGTGAAAATATTTTTAAAAATCCAAATTACTTAGATTCAAGTGATATTTCAAATTTATATTATATGAATGTTCTATTTTCCCTATTTTTATTATTTTAATATTATTAAACATCTCTCTTTCTCATTCTCTTCATATAACTTCAAAACAAAATTGTTACTACGATTCTTCCTATTTTAAGTTTTGGTAGCGTTTTATTGTTATATAATCATAAAAAATATTAAGATGTTGTCATTGTTTGGATTTTATTTGTGTTTGGGTCAAACAAAAATTAACACAAATTTTGAATATTTTTCAAAGTTTGGTAATTAGAATTTTTATTCTTATTATTATTATCGTCGTAAATGATATATGTGTGTGTGTGTGTTTGGTAAAATAAATAAAATTTCATTCATCATTTTTTAAAAATATTATGTTTTTACTATGTAATATTTTTCTTATAATTCATTTATATATTTGTTATAAAAGAAAATTCGCATCAAAACAATGAACTTGGAAAATTATTCAAAACTAAATCAGTTTTGATTAAAAAAATATTGTTACTATAAAGTGAGAAGCAAATCATTTGAAAAATAATAAATAACAAATATGAAGAAAATTAAGTTCATAACCATTACATGTTTGTGGCTATGATATGTTATATACTATGGTAATTTTTCACAAAAAAATAAACTTTCTTGCGCGTGAAAAGGGAAAACGTTGCTCTTTACATCTCATCGTTTTTACATGCGGCAGCGAAGAAAGATTGAGAAAGTACTTGTGAGTCTAGGTTGGAACAGAGAAATGGGTATTTCCTGGTTTTGGGGGAGACGCAAGTTGGGTTTTGGACAGTAAGGGTTTTCGCGACCCTAGAAATTTCACTTCGAGCCGACTGAAGCGCTATAGTCAAAGAATCAAGGTATGTTTGGTTTTATTGTATAGCATAAGGAACTGAAGACTCTGTTTCGCCGCCATGGATTACCGCAAAATTAATCTGAAATAGTATTTCTTTTGAAGATATGGTTGGAACAGTCTTCAACGGGTCGTGAAAACAGTACTCAGACAATTGTTGGTTCTTCAAAATTAATGTTATGGGGTTCTATTTGAATCATGAATAAGCGAAGTTTGCATATTTGACTTTGTGTTTGCGACGGTTTTGGTCACCGAAGTTTCTGAGTTGGTAGAACAACTATATGTTGTACCTCATAAGACTACACTATAAGAGACACATATATAGTATAAAACCAAATATATTACGAGTGTGTGCCTATTGAAAAATAACGATGAATATTTATTTGTGCATATTTGTATGCTTCTAGAGTATTGTCTCCATGCTTAACATGTAGTAGATAGCACAATTTGTTGTAAATTGGTAACTGCTTATGTTTGGTGTTTTCACTTTAGACATATGTGTTTACTGTTAAAGACTTACTAAAGAAAAATGTACAAGTAAATTGTATATGCATATACTATATGGGTCACTAATGGTAGTTTAGTTTATTGTATATAACTATAAAGAATGGGGCTGGATGAAACTATAAATTGGTCAATATTTCAATGATGTCCCCTCTATACCACGTTTATGGGTGAATGAGTAGTTGTGTGTGGATAAATTGTTTTTGGCTCCATACATAGAGTTGTTTATTTGGACAAGTAAGCTATGGTGGAGTCCAAATGTAAGTGTAGATCCATCAACATTATTTAATGTGCGTAGTTAAGATATTTTTGACTGCTCCATCTATATTATATGGTGAATATAAGTAGTATGGTCAATGATTTGTTGTTGTGTTTGAGAGAAAACGGATGTAGTATAGTCACTGCTATAAAAGTATATATACCACAAATTTCTAATAGTAAAAATGGATGAGTTGTAAGTTATTTACCCTCAATATCATGTTTGCTGGTGAATGTGAAGTTGTATTTTCCTGCTCTTTTTAGCATATAAGTATTTGTTGGCATGCATATAGATTTCTATGTGCACAGTTAACAAATTTGGTAAAGTGAATTATGTATGGCAATTAGTTTTGAAACCGGATGTGGTCTAATAGCCAGTGTTACTAACAAGATTAATAAAGTGAATTATGTATACAATTTAGTTTTTTTCTTCCAACCATATTTGGAACTTATGGTATGTAGTTCTAACATTTTCAATAGGTCAATATATATACATTTATGGCTGCATGATAGTCCTTCATGGTGTGAATTCTCTAAATATAATATCTGGTAATTGTTAGTAGTATAGTTTATAATATATGTGTACTTTGAAAAGAATCACGTGAAACTCAACCTCGTATTTAGTTAACTCAATTGTATGACTATTCTATATGGTATGTAGTATAGTATGTTTCTTTCACTTCCATGTGTTATTTTTGAACGTTTTCAGGTTTAATGTGTCTTGTGTCGGTTGTTCTCATGGAAGTCAACGCGACATGACAACATAATCAGTGCAACACCCTCATAGAAGCCTCCCTTGACGTCGCAGCACAGACGTGTGCAATTACAACATTCTCACAGCTTCAACCCGGACTTACTCATGCAATGAGCTATTTTTTGCTATTTGTTTTGATCTTACATTAGTTTTATGTATTCACCTACAAGAAAACTCGTCCATTACTAGGACGGGTTTTCCTCGTTATTTCCTAGTAAATGGCCATTTACTAGGAAATAACGAGGAAACGCGTTTCCTCGAAACACGTTCATCGTAAAGCCTTTTTCCTCGTAAGGTCCTAGCGAATTTACGAGGAAACGTTTCCTCGTAAAGGCGTGGTTAGCTTTTCCTCGTAAGGTCCTCGTAGGCTTTCCTCGTAAGCTCGTAGTAAGCTTTTCCTCGTAAGATCGTAGTAATAAATTACGAGGAACTTACTAGAACCAGTTACGAGGATATTACTTGGAAACCTTTACGAGGATTTTGCTTCGAAATATTTTTTTCCCTATTAAAAAAAATTAATTATAAATATAAATAATTTATTTTTTAAAAATAAAAAATCAAATTATAAATAAAAAATAAAAACAAAATATTTTATAAATAACTAAATAATATACAAAAAGTTTTAAAATTCATAATATACAATTAAAAATAAAAAAAACTACGGATGCTGGTTGTGAAATTGCTGAACGAACTCGTCGTCCTGGCTCGGCAAATCCTCTCCATAGTTGGTTGCCGGCTGTGACTGTGATGGTGGATGCTGTTGGGTTGGAATCCCTCCGCGTTCCCGTCTCTGACGCAACATCTCCTCCAAATGCGGGTTTCCAACCGCCATAATGTCGAGGACATCGGTGAGAGAAGTCACATGCTCGGTGAGCGAAGACAACTGCGAGCGTAGCTGAGCATTGACATCGTGCTGCTCCTGATGATAAGACGATGTCGCTGCAGGGACATCGTTAACCGAGCCAATCCCGATGATACGCCCCTTTTTCCTAGGGGCGACCTGTAAATAAAAATATTAATAACATTAAGAAAAATTTTAAAAAAATATTAAAAATTAATAGTAAAACAAATTATTTACCTCCTCGTAAATCTTATCCACTTCAACAGTGGATAATATGACTGGAGTCCCAGTCTGCTGAGTCAGCTGGGTCTGGCGTTCGTCAACTCGGGCAACAACCTCGTTGTAGATCCGCTCGGAAGCAGGATCTACAAACTGCCCAGCCTTGTTCCGGTGGGTCCTCTCGTAAAGGTCTTTCAGAGATGGAAGAACTCTGTCTCCTTAGCCTAAAATTAATTTATAAAATTAAATATTAATTTGGAATATTCAAATAAAATAAAAATTAAATAGTTATTAAAAATCATCTTACCATGTCTAGACGAATTCCCGCGTGAGGTTTTCGACCCGTGGTGTGAAGCACCTTCGTGTTGCCATGCTCGTCTTGGTCATGCGGTTCCCGGAGTTTGTGTTGGAGGTTCTGACCGAGTCCGGCAACTCCCAATAGCTGATGAGGCCATCCCACACCGTGGTTGTGAGGCAATCGGGTTTCCCGGCCTCGTAACCATCCACCTGATTTAAAAAAAATAGAATTAAAGTCAATATATAATATTTTTAAAACTATATATATATTATAATTTATAAATCTATACCTGATAGTCGCCCTTCCAGTTGTAGACCATGTCGAGCAATCGTGCTCTTGCCTTGGCCTCAAACTCCTTCTTCACCCGCTGGTGAATCCCAATAGACCAACGATACTTTTGCTGTAACCAGAAAAAATAAAAGACGGATTAGTTCAATAATATTAATAATTTTAAATAATTAAAAATAAATTAACGAATTAAACTTACAGCGAACGATTTGAACCACGTCTTTTTTGTGTGGCTCGCCGTCATCTTCCAGTTTGGAGCTGGATCGGGAAAGTATCCCTTAATACAGTCCGTGACGCTAGATCCGACACAATTGTCAACACCAAACCTGGAAAGACACAAAATAAATCATTAATTAGATTAATTTCTAAATATTTTGTTAATTAAGAAATAAATTAAAAAAACTTTTTAAAAATTAAAACATACCATAATACGTTTTGGCCGTCCCGTCGGATAGGATCTAACTCTGCCAGCCCTTCTCTGCCTGGAAGGGCCAAAATATCCTCCACCGTGTACACCGCAAAGGGTGCGTTCGGCGGCACCTGCAAATCGGGATGAACCCCGACCGGTGGAGGAGGAGGAGGAGGAGGATGTGGTTCCCGGGACGCCGTAGAAGCTCCCTGAGTCTCGGGAATCGAAGATGAACCGGGAGCTGACGAAGATGAACCCGGAGCATCCTGACGCCCAAACATATCTCCGTAGTGACTCCCCTCGAGAGACGACGTCCTCCTACCAGCAGCCTTAGCAAGCTTGCTCTGTCTAGGCATCTATATTTTAAAAAAAAAATCAAAACATTAATTCCCCGTATAATTTAAAAAACACTAAATAAAAGTAAACCAACCTAATCTAAATTCCCTAAACTAACCACCTAATCTAAATTCCCTAAACTAACCACCTAATCTAAATTCCCTAATCTAATCACCTAACTACGAATTAGAGAGTACCTTTAGAGGATTTAGAGAGAAGGTTACTAGCAAATGAGAAACCGGATTGCTCGAGTATATATAAGGAATTTTGTTTCCTCGTAAAGCCCTAGTAATTTTACTAGGACCTTACGAGGAAATAGCTATGCCCGTGTTTTTATTTCCTCGTAAGGTCCTCGTAATGGTTGTACTAGGGCTTTACGAGGAAAACCTTTACGAGGAAATAGCTATGCCCGCGTTTTTTTCCTCGTAAAGCCCTAGTAACACCTTACTAGAACATTACGAGGAAACAGCTATGCCCGTGTTTTCTATTACTAGGGCTTTACGAGGAAAGGGTTTATAAATCCCTAAACTCGAAACCCCAAACCCCAAACCACAACTTCCTTAACTTATAACCTCTTCTACAACCAAACTCCTAACCTCTTCTACACATAAACCCCAAACCCCAAATGCAAATTGATTTTGTGATTAAACAAACTTAAAACATATATAATCCAAATTCATTTTTGTGATTAAACAAACTTATAAACATACATAATTCATTCGGATACATTGTCGTAATCTGTTGAAACATCATCATTTTCTAAAAACTCGTCGTCTACACCTTCGTCCGTTGAGTGATCAGGAACATCTTCGTATTCACGATTATGCGGATCAATGAGTAGGAACTCATCAATTTCTGCTTCAGCTTCCTCGATCTCATTGGTGTTTTCTTCTTGTAATGGTGGTTCTTCTCCAGCGATTATTCGTCCTCGAGGTGTAACTTTGATAACAGCTAACCAGTTTATTCCCGAGGTAGTAATCCGAGGGTATGGAATGAAGCAAACTTGATCTGCTTGGGAAGCTAATATGAAAGGCTCGAACTTGTTGTACCTACGAAAATAAAGATCAATATGTAAAAATTAATTAATACTGGAAACCTGGATATTAAAAAAAAAAAATTTGGTGTACCTTCGTCCACCGTTGACATCAACTACACCGTTCTTATTAATCCGAACACCTCTGTTTACGACGGGGTCGTACCACTCACACTTGAAGATAACGCATTTCAAACCCATACCCGGGAATTGAACTTCATAAATCTCCTGCAAGATCCCGTAGAAATCTGTTTCGCCTTTCACACATATTCCATAATTACTTGTCGCCCGGTGTCTACCATAGTCATAGGTATGAAAAGTATAGCCTCGGGTGAAATACATCGACGATGTAGTGACCTTTGCAACTGGACCTTGAAGTAATTCGCGAAACCATGCGGGATACTCAGGATCGTCATAATCAACCTGCAACAAAAAGTAAAATAATTAGACATTAGACTTACTTTGTGGTAATGTATGCATACAATTTAAGTAATAAATAAATACATGTTTCCTCAACCACTTGATAAAGTGTTGATCTTTCCTTTTGTCTAACTCAGTTGTCGATATACCAGGTATTGCTTCCTCGACTTGAGTCTCAAATTGACTGTAAAATCATATATGTTATGTTATATATTTAATATTGAAAATATATATATATATATATATATATATATATATATATATATATATATAAGTGTGTATGTTTATATATTTACCTTTCAAAATAAGCAATCAATAGATGCTCGCAATTAAGAAGAATATAAAGGTGTGCACTATGGACGTCTTCATCACTCGACCACCAAACCTCTTTCAATTTCTCACCCAATCGCCCAATTTGGCAAAAGATGTCTGGAACATCTTCTTCCATATATGTCGGCACGACACCACCATCATCATATCTTCTTGGAGCTCGTTTCCTTGTACGTACTTTCGGTGCAAAGTAGTACGAAGTGAAATGTGATGTTTCTTCCGTCAAACTTCCCGCAACAATAGAACCTTCAACTCTTGCTAGGTTTTTGGCTTTTCCTTTCAAAGTTTTCATGGCCCTTTCATACTGATACATCCATCCATAATGCACGGGTCCACGAAGTAATGCCTCATACGGGAGGTGGACAACTAGGTGTTCCATGACGTCGAAAAAAGTTGGCGGGAATATTTTCTCCAAGTTGCAGATTAAGACGGGGATGTTTTCATGAAGTTGTTGGACAACTTCCACTTTAAGAGTGCGGGTGCTCAGATCCCTAAAAAATGCTCCAATTCCTTATATATATACGAAAACAAAAATTATCCACATTAGTATATATATATATATATATAAATAAATTAATCATGTCATCGTATTATATTAATTAATTACCTGAAAGTGCTTCATGTACTTTTGCCGGTAGTAGCTCCGCAAACGCAAAGGGAAGTAGTCGCTGCATAAAGACATGACAATCATGGCTCTTCATCCCGGAGAACTTTTGCCCTTTCTCAACACATCTTGAGAGATTTGAAACATACCCATCAGGGAACTTCACTTCTGAAGCCACCCAGTTGAACAACGCAGACTTTTTTTCTGATGACAGTCTGAATATTGGAACTGGAACTTGCCCATTGCTTTTTATATGTAGCTCACTCCTTGAGCAGATATCGGGTAAGTCCAACCTTGATTTTACGTTGTCTTTCGTCTTCCCTGGGACATTCAATATAGTGTTCATGATGTTCTCAAAAAAGTTCTTCTCTATATGCATCACATCGAGGTTGTGGCGCAAAAGAAGATCTTTCCAATATGGCAATTCCCAAAATATACTCTTTTTGTGCCAATTGTGCTGAACACCATAAGAATCAGGCATATTACTGGGAACATGCCAATTCCCACCACGAGGAGCTGTTTCTAGAGCACAGTAGTAATCGATTTGCGCTTCGATTTGTTCTCCAGTTAAATATGGAGGAGGAGTGTCTCTGACAACCCTTTTGTGCCTGAACAATTTCTTGTTTCTTCGGTATGGGTGGTGAATGGGAAGAAATCGACGGTGACAATCGAACCAACTAGTCTTCCTACCATGCTTCAACTGAAACGCATCTGTCATTCCATTACAATATGGACAAGCTAATCTCCCATGTGTAGTCCACCCAGACAACATACCATATGCAGGAAAGTCACTTATGGTCCACAAAAGCATCGCTCGCATCGTAAAGTTTGTTTTCGTTGAACAATCATATGTCCTCACCCCTGTTGACCACAAATCTTTCAACTCTTTTATCAGTGGTTGTAGAAAAACGTCGAGAGATCTTTTTGGATGTTTTGGACCAGGTATTAATATGGTCATGAATAGAAACTCTCGTCGCATGCACATCTCCGGTGGCAAGTTATACGGTGTAAGAAAGACCGGCCACAATGAATATTGTCTCCCAGACATTCCAAATGGACTAAATCCATCAGTGCATAATCCAAGATACACATTCCGGCTATTGCTAGCGAAATGTGGATGTACATTGTTAAAATGTTTCCAGGCTCTTGCATCTGATGGATGAGTCATCTCTCCATCCGTCTGAGTATGCTCGGCGTGCCATCTCATCCCTCCAGCAGTCTCCTCAGATTGGTACAATCTTTTCAATCTGTCTGTGATTGGTAGGTACCACATCCTTTGGTACGGTACCCTATTACGCCCTCGACCTTGCGGTTTGAATCGTGGCTTCTTACAAAATCGACATTCTTCTAACTTCTCATCATCTCCCCAGTAAATCATGCAGTTGTCGATGCAAACGTCTATCATCTCCGAGGGCAACCCAAGACTATATACCAATTTCTGAATCTGATAATAAGATTCAGCAGACACATTGTCTTCTGGCAAATACTCTTTAAACAAGTCTGCCCATGCATCCATACAATTTTCAGGTAGATTGTGATCGGTTTTAATACTCATCATTCTAGCAGCCAACGACAATTTAGACAGACCTTCTCTACAACCACTGTAAATTGGCTCATTCGCAGCATCTAACATTTCATAAAACTTTTTTGCATCTAAGTTAGGTTCTTCAACTTCATCATCATCATGAGTTACAAAGGCATCACCTACCATATCATGAACCCTATCACAATCTACCATTTGTTCCTCTTGGTGATGATAGCTATTACTACTGCTACCTTCATTACGCAAATGCTCAACCGGTTCAATCTGAAAATTGCTATTACTACTGCTACCTTCATTCCTACAACTAGCATCTTCTCCATGTTGATACCAAATATAATAATATGGCATGAAACCTCTATTTATTAAATGCTTCCAAACATTTTCACGAGGGCCTAATTTGGTATTGCAACATTTCCGACAAGGACAGAACATCTTACCACTTTCCTGCGTGAGTGGTGTAGAATCTGCTTGATGCATAAATGTCTCCAACCCTTCGAGAAATTCTTTCGTCACCCTCCCGTTATTATCTCTGTGTGAATACATCCACTTCCGCAACTCGAAAATATTTCCCGGACCGGACATTTTTTTTTGTGTTTGATCAAGCTTATAGCTGATTTTTTTTTGGTGTGTTTCAAATGAATCACATATGGTGGTATTTATAGAAATTTTCGAATCTGAGAATTTACTAGGAAATTGCTAGGAAAAGTAGGTACAAAACACGTTTTTGATTTAAATTCGATATTTCTATCCAGTTCCTCTTAATTTCGTAGTAACAAATCCATTCCTCCTAATTTCGTAGTAAATTATTACTAGGACTTTACGAGGAAAAGAGATACTATGAGTTTACGAGGAAAAGGACATTTTTCCTCGTAAGAGCCACGTAAGTTTACTACGAGTTTACGAGGAAACATTTTTCTCGTAAGTTTACGAGAACTTTACGAGGAAAAATGGTTTCCTCGTAAACTCGAAGTTAACTCGTAGTAATTTTACGAGGAACTATTTTCCTAGTAAACTTTCCTAGTAAAAGCTTAGTTTTCTTGTAGTGATACCCGGCCATATTTATCATTCTCTGTGACGGTGTTGAGTAGATACATGCAAGATCCCAAGGAGTCTCATGGTGCTGCTTTGAAACATGTACTACGATATTTGCGTGGAACAACTACGCTCGGACTATTGTTTACTCGAACGAAGAAGCTTGAATTGATGGGTTTCAATGATAGTTCGCATAGTGTGGATATCGATGATGGCAAAATTACTACATGACATGTGTTTTACCTTGATCAAAGTCCAATATCATGGTGTTCAGAGAAGCAGGAGATCGTTGCTTTATCATTACTTACGAATTGTGTGAGTGGTTGAGCTTTAGTTTTTGAGTTATTTTTCTAAAGCAATAAAGAAAAATATTCTTTGAATTTGATCTTTTGGTTTAAGTACCATTAATATATTTTTTTTTGGTAACAAAATAAATCTGACCCTAGGAAAATGAGAACCACATAAAGTCAGAAGGAGTTATGGAAAGACTTGGGGAGCAAGGTTACTCATCTTAGTTATATGGGTCCATTTGTTGGTAAGCAAAATATTGAAGAGAAATATTTTAGGATATATCTAAAACATTTTTTACAAAAAATAGTTCTCAGGAGAAAAATGACAAAAATAGTTAATTAATCTAAATTTAAGTTTTAGAGTTATGAAGTGGTATGATATTTACCAATGTAGTAAGCCAACCTTGTTTCTAATCGTTCGGGGCTTCTAGATGTTGTTTTTGTATGAATTTCTACTTTATCATAATATTCATGATAGTATTCTTAATTATGTACTAAACCTTCTAAAATAATTTGAACAATTTTTAGTTGTGGTTTATTTGATGATTACGTGATATGCACCAGACCATATATATATATATATATATATATATATTTGGAAGCCATCCTAGACATGCAAAATTCTTTCCAACATTTATAATATATAATTTAGGTTTATATTGTTTTACTTACAAAAACAAACATATATGACACACTTGTCCTAGTGGTCGCACACTATGCTTCCCTTTCCTAGAGTTCTCGGGTTAGAGTTGTGGGAGATGTAAATTTTTTTCTCAAAATTCTACATCAAAATTTGAAACTTACCAAATATGCATATATCAAATCTTAAGTTTTTAATCTCATTTCATTTTTCAGTTTAAACTTTGATACATAGAAACACACTAACATGTTATTTTGGAATTCCATCCAAAAGTTTCCAAATGCTTTCCAACATTTATTATATATAATTTATGTGTTGACAATAAGAGATGATTCTCCTCAGCGTAAACTTTTTGGGTCTTTAATTAGATAGAAATTGATATTTATATATTTTTAAATGCTTCCCCTAAAAGATTTAACACCTTGGTCCAACAGCTGCACACAACTACTCGTACTAAATATTTTACTTTTTTTCTTCTCAAACTTATACAACCTTTTTGAAAGTTACCAATGTGTAAATAAAATCCTTAATTTTACATCTCATTTCATTTTTTGTTGTTGAGAAACATATTAATATCTTTATATCCTTATTTTTAGGTAAAGACTTATGCAAGAAAACACATTCATTTTATTTTATAGAAACCCTTCCTAAAAGTGCAACAAGCTTTCCTAGATAACATATGTGTTTTATAATGATACCACATTTAACACTTTTTGATAGAATTACTGAAAATGCTTCAGGACATCCTAAAACTTCTTTAATAAAAACTAAATGAAACAAAAGTCTTCATAATTCGTTACAAACTTCTTATGAACATTTCATACTTGACCAAGTCAGCATTAATAGCAAACAAAGTTCACAAACATAGTCTAAGAAAAATAGAAAATGAGTGTGACATGTTCCTCTAACCTTCCTTGAAATCTTTTCTTTTGCTTGATTCGGCTTGGATGGCATCTCATTCGAGAAAAATCAGGTAATATATCATGATTATGTACAAAAAAGCTTCCAAAATTACTTGAAAACTCCAAAAGTAAACAAGAATGAGCATATAGGTGTTGTGTCACATTAGGTGAAAAATACTGAGTCTCAATCTGTGTCTTAGCCTATAAGGCAAAAGAAAACGCTAAGGGTTTTTTTCATAATAATCTTACCTCATCGTCAAGTTTTTCTTCTGCTTAATTGGGATTGGATGGCGCCTCATTCGATGATCAGGAAGGCTATCATGATTATGTACAAAAGCTTTCAAAAGTACTTAAAATCTTCAAGTTTAAAACAAGATTTGAGCATATATGTGTTGCGTCACATTAAGGGGAAGGGGGGAGGGGGAATTGGACACAATAGAGAGGTTGATGTGTCGTTTGATGACTCTTTCTCATTATGCAAAGAAACATGAAGGTTGTCATGATTACGTACAAAAACTTCCAAAACTTTTTATTCTAACACAATCAATTTTCTAAGTTGAACATATTGTATTGACTTTTTGTTTTTGAATTTTTGTGTACAAATAGAACTAGAGAAGTGCATAAATGAAATTTCAAGCCTTATCGACTAATTCTCTACACAACTCAGCTTAAGATACTATGATCTAACAAATGCTAACCTATTGTTATGTGTGTTGTCAACAAGAAGAAGCTCTAACTTTTAGAGGAACGAGAGAACTAGAAAATCGACACACAAAGGTTTGAAACAATATCATATCACCCAATCTACCTGTATGACACAATCAGACTAAAACAATTCCAATCTGAGAGAAATAAAGCATTGGTCAAAGAAAAACTAGGAACACCAAAGATTCAAAATGACTTACCAAAAAGCAAGCTCATGAACTCGTCTTCTTCCATAAGCCAAGTTTTGTAAATGAAGCTTCCTGAGATTCCTTCTTTGTAATTATGATTATGTTCTCTTTGTTCGATTATAACAACAAAACAAGCTCAAATCTATTATCTGAAAAACAACAAATCGAAACACCCAAATTTCAATTCGAAAAACCTAAGTTTTTAATTGAAATTGATTTTTTTTTTCTTTGTAAAACATTTTCAATAAAGATTGAAACATACCGAGACATGGTTCGTTTTGTGGACATATATAATCACCGCTTCGGTCCTCGCCGGACTTCAACAGCTCATTGTTAGAGGTGACTCGTCGCCGGAGATTACTTCACAATATTTTTCTGGTCAAGATAATAGCACAGTTGAAAGAAGGGCATTATAGTTTTTAGTTCTATTAATGAAGGTTATTAATTTAATTTCTAACCTAAGGGACTACCTCTGAAACAAAACTTAAATAATATTATATAGAAGAATTGCCGTTGTAATAATTAGGTAAAAGATGGATTCATTGGCCCATTCATATATTTATTTGGTAAGCAAAATAAATAAAAGGAGTATGACCTTGGGAAAATGAGAACCACATAAAGTCGAAAGGAGTTATCGAAAGACTTGGGGAGCAAGGCTACTCATCTTAGTTATATGGGTTCATTTGTTGGTAAGCAAAATATTTAAGAGAAATATTCTAGGATAGACCTATAAACTTTTGGTCACAAAAATAGATCTCAAAAAGAAAAAAATAATTTATTAAAGCATGTAAAATATACATTTATACCTCTTATGTTAACTAATCTAGACTTAAAGTTTAGATTTATGAATGAGGTTTTTGAGGCGAGGTTTAAAATTAAATAATAAAATTAAAATTTTCAAAATTAAAAAATCTATTATGGTTATTTTTTTTTGAAGTTTATTTTTGTGACAAAAACTTAGAAATAAATTCTATTTGATAGATTTGCCCAATATTTAAAATAAATATGACTAGGGAAAATAAGAACTACAGAAAGAAAAGGCAAAAGTAGTTATGGAAAGACTTGAGGAACAAGGTTATTCATCTTATATTAAATGGAGCGATTACCAAAGTTTCAACAAGAAATTTTTTGCATTATTAGAGAAAAAAAAGCACACTATGAGTTCTCTGCTTCTCAGCCGTCTCTCTAGGCTCGGTCTGAGGAAATCACCTGCGCTAGGAGTTGTAAGCCACTCTCTCTTGTCTTTTTAATTTTTTATGTAATACTTTGTTTTTGTCTGATGTCGTATTTTGCTCTGCAGAAGAAATACCTGTGTGGCGCTCGATTCTTGTCAGAAACCTCTATTTGTCGCATCGTACGCGCTGATCATTGTCAATATAATTCGAGGGATGAGAGTGTCGGGAAACTTGTGATTCGCAATGTGAATCCTTCGGAAGGGAAGGATGACGAGGTTTTGGAAAAGATGGTGCCCACGGAGTTGATGAGAGGAGCAGGAACGATAGGAGCATCCCATGGCTGGGTAGCTACTTTGAAAGAGAGCGAAGTGTGTCTTCAAGACGATCTAAACCCGAGGGCTTCTGATTCAGATCCGAAGCGAATCTCACTGCCTCGTCCCGAAACGCTGCCTCATTGCCAAACCCAACTGGTAACCAACGTGGCCATGTCCTCCTCTTCTCCTGAGGACGACGACTGCATTGTGGCCGTCAAGTTCGTTGGACCTCAACTCAGCCTATGTAGGCCTGCTGACAAGAACAAAAAGTGGGTCAACATCAGAATCGAAGACCCAGGCTTCTTCAACTCCCGAGTCATGTACTCAAAGAGAGATAAGATGTTCTCCATGCTGGATTGTGGAGGCACACACATAGGATACTGGGATCTTGAAAAACACAGATCGCTTAACTTGGGATGTTGTTCCTACTACTATAAAGAGTTTGTGCAATCGGAGTTGCAACAGTTGGCTAAGTGTTACAGGAGCGACCACTTGGTGGAGGCACCCACAGGTGAAACTTTTATTGTTAAGTGGTACTCAGATGTCCGGTGGGGAGCGAGCGCAATTTTGGGATTCCGCGTTGGCAGCGTTTCATTGTGTTCAAGATACAATATGATGATGAAATTTGCACAGCCATATCCACTAACCACATTGGAGATCTCTGTATTTTTCTCTCCTCTAAAGGGGAACCTTTCTCTGTAAAGGCTAGCTTGTATGGCCTAAACCCAAACTGCATCTATTATGTGGGCGACTTTGACTTTGGAAAAGTCAATATCCCGATAATGTCTGGGTTGGTGGACGTGGCTTTTCCCCTGCCCCTTACTTCATTCCACCTCAATCCTCTTAATTGTGTTTCTTTATCTTTTTTTTTGCATTTGGATTACAATGGAAACTCACTCGCACTTCTATTCTATAATGTGGCTTTACTTTTAAATGTTATGTGGAGTCTGAGCATCACAATGATACAACAACAGTTTGATTGAGATTGTTGTTAGTTAATTAATTATATGTATGACAAATGTTATGAGAGCTAAGTCCCACTGGGATTGTTTTGGTGTGATGCGAAATATTAACATAGTTGTTGCATATGTCACTCTGGCTTGAAAGTGTTTATTAAAAAGATCTTCCAATGTTTTAAAAAAAAAAACTGGATTAGATATCACATTCTTTTTATGTTGGTTTTGATGGCTTAGTGCCTATGTTGAACTTTGACAAAATGCCGTTGATGTACTATTTGTGAATCAAGGTGCACCAATATGGCGAAGGCATTGTGTTGAAACAGGATTTGTATGCTCGAAAGATACTAGAAGAAACAGATATATGTGCTTGCAACCCGACGCATATACCTATGGATATGAACGTCAAGTTATCAAAGTCCCCTAAAGAAAAGAACATTAACGAAACAGAGTATAGAAGGAGCATTGGGTGTTTGTGATATATATTTCATACCCGACCAGATTTATCATTCTCTGTTGGGGTGTTGAGTAGATACATGCAAGATTCCAAGGAGTCTCATGGTGCTGTTTTGAAACAAGTACTGAAATATTTGCGTGGAACAACTACACTCGTACTCTTGTTTACTCAAACAAATAAGCTTGAATTGGTGGGTTTCAGTGATAGTTCGCATAATGTGGATATCGATGATGGCAAAAGTACTACATGACATGTGTTTTACCTTCTTCAAAGTCCAATATCATGGTGTTCACAGAAGCAGGAGATCATTTATTTATGAGCTTGTGAGATTAAGTTTATGGCTGCAACTGAAGCAGCTAAACAAGAAATATGGCTCCAGCATTTGCTAGGAGAAGTCGTCAAAGAAACCAAGCAAGAGGGTATCAATTCGTGTGGACAATAAGTCAGCCATTTCACTTACCAAAAATCCATTATTCATGGATGAAGCAAAACATACATCGAAGATTTCATTTTAGACGGGAGTGTGTTAAGAATGAACAAGTGGACGTTAAGCATGTTCCAGAAAATGAGCAAAGGGCTGATATATTGACTAAATCGCTAAGTCAAGTTAAGTTCATGGAGTTGAGAAAACTTATAGGACTTCAAGTTGTAAGTGAAGATGAATTTAAGCTTAAGGGGAAGAATGTTTAATTAAGATTGAAGTTAGCTTGAGCTATAATATATTCTAATTCTACTGGTTAGGGTTATCTAAAAAGATTAGGAAATATTTAAAGTGTTATTACTAATAGGTTTAGGAGTTATCTATTCTTTTATAAAAGATGCATATTGTGTTGCGATGCTTATGAATTGTGAGTGAGTGAGCTTTAGTTTTTGACTTATTTTTCTTTTGGTTTAATACCATTCATATATTGTTTTGGTAACCAAATAAATAAAATAAATATAACCCTCAGAAAATGAGAACCACGTAAAGTTGAAAGGAGTTATGGAAAGACTTGGGGAGTAAGGCTACTCATCTTAGTTATACATGGATCCATTCGTTGGTAAGCAAAATAATTAAAACAAATATGATTCGGGAAAATGAGAACCACAAAAATAGGTTTGAGCATTTTACCCAGACCTACCCGAAACCAATCCGAAAAATTATGGTTTGGGTAAGAATTAAACTGATCTTTTTATCTTATTGGGTCTTGTTGTGGAGGATTCGGAGGTCTTGGATCCGATCTGACCCGAATCTGAGACCTGATGGGTACCAGAAATATTTGAAACTTCTAGTACACATTAGGCATATATGAGTATTTTAGTATATTTTTGAGATTATGTGTATCTTTTAAGTTTTGGATTTTGATTTTTCGGGTATGGTTTTGGGTTTCAAGTAGAATTTTAGATTTTGAAAAATATAATTCGGATAAAAAGTTTAGGTATTTTTTGTCTACGGGTGAGATTTGAGTAAAATTTCAGATTTTTAGATATTTTATTTTCAAATATGTTGTGCTTTGGGTATTTTTGGGCAAGTCCAGACACGACTCGAACATAACTTGATCTGGAACCGAACCGAATCAAACACGAACCGACTTGGATCCGACATGATACGAACCAAACTCATGCTAACAAATTTTAATCTATACTATTAAAGCAGAATCCCAAATAGGAGTCAGCTCTTATTTTTTTCAAGTTATTTACAATAGAATGTCACTGTCTTTTTTGGGATTTTTAATTAAATTAGCTCAATAAATTTCAACCAATCGGAAGGTAAGATTTTAAGATCAAAATTGCATTACCGAAAATTTCTTTCCCCATTTTTAGTTTTTATAATAAATTGCTTCCTCTTTTTCAAATTGGTGGAACTTTATGTTAACATATATATAATCATTGCATTCTATATATAAGAAAACGTGTACCATCTTTGAAATGGAAATCTATGTATCGTACTGTACATATACACAAACATGTACCATCATTGCATTCCAACTCTTTTCCCATCCAAAGTTATAGATTCACATTTACATAGCCTTGACGTATTATTAACTTTAGGAAAATGATATAAACTTAACTTCATTTTCAAACTTTCAAATATCAAAAACGTATTACTTTAGTAAATTTCAAAATATTTAGTATGGATACTATACCAACTTCCATAACTTAAAAAAAAACGGATTTCCGAAACTCTTGGCAACACTCAAATTTTACTATAAATGATTTTTGAATCCTATTTTATATTCCTAAATTATTTTTGATTGGTTTACCTGAACAAATTTTTTTATTAGATAATAAAATGGTATAACTTGCATAATTAGTATAGGGCAATTCTCCTATATAGCCCTTTCTAAGTTTATATTCCAAAAAGAGCACCTCAAAGTTTCTATCTCAAAAATAGCCCCTTTTGTCTACAAATTCATTAAAAAAAAAAAACTTCTCGCGAGAAAATCTCGAAAACACAGAGACGGCGATAAACACAGAGACGGCGACCAAAAGCACAGAGACGGCGACCAAAAGAACAGAGACGGCGACGAGGGCGACGGTGATGAAATCCCGGCGACGGTAAACCTCCTCAATTTCAAACTGAAAATGATAAGAAACTGAAATTAGGGTCTTTGAATTTGGTATTTGAAAATAAAAATTAGGGTTACGAGCCTAACAAAGAGCAATATGTAAGATCGAAGACACTAATTTTCAATTTCAAAAACCAATTCGGGATTTGAGGAAAACATTTGTCAATTTTTAGGATAGGGGTTCCTTATTTTTTTGTTAATGACAAGCTCTTTTACACAGGAAAATAAACAAACAATGGGAGACTCTTTCCCTATGAGATTGGCACTTCCTCCATTGAAATATAAATTTGGGTCAGAACCGCAGCAGGCAGTAACAATTAACCAATTCTCAAATGTTGGTTACATCGATATTGTCAAGGACCTTCTCAAAGCTGAAGAATTCCAGAGAATCAGGAACAGTTTCATGGGGCCTCTTATAAAACTTAGTGAGAGGCATTTGCAGTTATCTGGAAAAATAATTCATGCCTTGCTAACCAGAAGCTTGTTGACAGTAAAGGAGAACGAGTTACTGTTTCATTTTGGAGGCCAGCTTCTTAGATTCTCAATTCGAGAATTCCATATGATGACTGGGTTGAGATGTATTGAAGAAGAAGAAAAACAACAGAACAGCACAGAGAACTACAACTGGAACTTCCTTGAAGGTAGCCACAAACTAGAGGACGTAAAAACGCAGCTGGCTAAAACAAAAGAAAACTCTTATGATGAGAGGTTTTGCATGTCAATGCTACTGCTTATTGAGAGCATCCTGCTACAAAGGAATGCATACTACAAGTTCCCTCAGGAAAATGTGAAGAGAGCAAAAAGTGTGGATTCTTTGTTGTCATATCCATGGGGAAAAGAAGCGTACATGCTGCTGCTGAATTCAATTAAGAAAGCTGTAAAAGACAAACTTCAGAAAAGCAGTTATGATTTGAAAGGATTCCCTTTGGCATTCCATCTTTGGATTCTAGAGTCGGTTCCTCTACTACAATATCACTACAGTACGATCATTCCTATACTAGAGATTCAAGAGGCATACCTATCTTCTTATGTGAGAAATACACAAGTACAATGACTCCAACTCTACCACAAGTAATGAGGATCGAAGCAGAAGTAAATGTAAGGTTGCTACTTCTTGAGGTTTTTGGTTCTTTTATATTTTTAAAACTAATGCCTTTGTATCTATTTTGTTTGTAGTTGAAGGTCACTTGCGTTTGCCTTCAATACCCCATGATCCTGAAGACTGTTTGATAATGGAAGACGAAGATGATGAAGATTTAGATGAAGTGATCAAATTGGTCAAAAAGGATATAGAATCAAAGGTGAAGATTGGAGTAATAGATATATAGATTCTTGTGACGCTATTGAAGAAATAGCAAGAAGATCTAATCTTTTTAGCGATGTCGAGCTAGGCCAAGCATCTTCTTCAACTGAGGAATCTTTAGTTTTGAAGCTTAAAACAATGAGCGAAAAGATGGAAAAAGATCTTCAAGACCATGAGCGACCGCATCTCTATTCTTGAAAAAGAGAACAACCAACTTAAACATCGTGTATCAGAGTTGGAGGAAAAAATAATGATACTCCTGAAATAGTCATTGAAAACACACCTATAGTCAAGGCAATGATCAAAACAAACCAAACTAGATATGAACAAGGGCAAAAAAGCGAGTCCAAACAATATACGACACACAAGTATATGCTCATTCTTCTGTTTTTAGTATTTACGGATAGCGATTTGTACATTTTCATGATAGCCTTCTTGGTTATAGTTTATTGATCTCATATACCATTTTCTTCCTGTCATATAGCTGAGACAGAGACTAGGCACCCAAGTTATATCATCTAATGTGAAGGACCAAGGTATATGCTCATTCTCCTATTTTTCAGGCCCTTAGTTAGTGACCAGCGTCCTTGATACATACCTTTCATGATCGACGATCCACCTGATTTATTTATTTATTCTTACAGCGTTGACACAGAGCCATTGTATGAGACGCCTCCAAATCAAATCAAGCAGATGAAACACTCGAGGATACTACAGATTGTATGACAGCAGAATGCATCCTCCCAAACCATTTCATCCAAAACTACCATTACTCAAACACAACCTCTAACTCAGTCAACCAGTATAGATTTTTCACAAACACAAAACAAGGTATGCCCCACTTTTATCAAACCTGGCTTTTACAGTAACGTATGCAACTATTTTATTTCGTTTAAATTGCTATGAAGCATTTGTAACGTCTTCAGGAAATATTTACTGATTTGTTTTTAAACTTGCAGGTGCCGAGACAGAGAACGTCACAACTTCCAAAAACAATCGAAAGGCATTTCCAAAAAAGAAGACACCAGAAGGTATGACTTCTTTTGCCTATGTCTGTTTT
>CAJHQP010008516.1:0-26553 GCA_905132765.1 Moricandia arvensis | reverse complement strand
TACTAGTGCCTGTCCGCCTCTTCTCTTGATTTGATCGAGGTACTTGAACACACAAAAGTTGTGTGTCTCTTCTTGTCAGAGGAAACCGTGGACAAGGGAACTCGACGTTGTGGTGATGGCTAGATTAGACTCTGCTCTAGTCTAAACCAAATTCAGTCTCCTCCACTAACTTTGGAGTATAGTACCAATATAACCATTGCTTACTTTGAGCTCGCTCCAAGTGTAGAGGTGTGCTAGCGTCGATGACCAGCGTGCTTCTTCCTACTCGTCGGGGCTGCGCAACTATGCTTTAGCTTCACCTCACAGTAGACTGATGCAAGGGGTAACTTTTCCCATGATGGTAGCTTGATAACGCAGATGATGAAGTTGTTTGTATTTTCTATCCCATGAGCAGAAACATCTCTGCAGGATGTGTTCCTCGCAACAAAACCTTAGATATGATCATAGAACATGTATTCAATCTACGACAAACAATGATTTTCAACTGCATACCAAATGAATCAGAAAATTCGAGATTAACTTCTCAGAAAGGCAGTAATCAAATTGAAATGAGATCTGTGAGAGATAGACAAATATCTTGTGCATGTATGAGGAGAGATCACTTTATGAAGAGACAGCAAGATCAGATGATGCGAGAAAAACACAAAAACACGAGAGAGGAATTCGAAAAGTTAATAATCAAACCTAGATCAAGAGCTTTCAATATACTCTGATACCACATTGAATAAAACCGGTGCCCATGGACTACACACTCTGAGGCTGGTGGTATTGGATAATCTTGGACCACTAATGGCCAGTGGTCGACGTGTAGGATACTACAAGGGATTCAGAAGGCCGCTTTTCGTGCTCGTGGCTCTTGTCAGCGCATGAGAGTCGCTATCAGCAATTGGCTAAGAGGAGTTTCGCATCACGAGATCCTAGCAGCGTATTACATGTTCATTAGGAAGCAGAGATTCAAGCAAGATTAAAGAGAAATATTGTCTTATTAAAAAGTTGAATGCTTTTAGCAGAAATACTTAGAGGATTTTCATAGGCAATGTAGAATACACACAAGTGTGTTCAAACTCAATAAATTATGTGGACTTGAACCCAAGAATTTGGAAGGATTGTCGAAACAGACTCTTTGCATGTTGATGGTCAAACTCCTGGTTGAGAGATCGCTTCAGCTGCGCTTATGGACGATTTCAATGTTGTGTGGATATATAGTGGATGTGCTAGATCGTCCTGAGGCGCTTGCTGGAAGAACGGTGGTTGTTCTGTTTGATGAAAGGGTGATGCCGAGATAGTTTCACGTTTTGAAACTAGTCCGCTCCCCACCACCCGTAGAGTGTTCTGAACGCAGCTCACGTCTACTGAAGTGACGCTCTGTACAGAGTAGCTTGAGCGAGGCTGGAAGCGCGCCGACTAGTTTCTGATGACATTGGGAGAGACTGTAAGCAGCCAAATACCTTCTACATTGTTCTTTAGATATATGATGCGTGCTTATTTGTATTATGCCGCTTAAAATAGTAGAAAGCATTAAAGTTGTGGGATTCATATTTATGCGCAAAACTTACGGGTTATGCAGAGGATAATCCCACCCTCGAATGCCATTGTATCAACCATTGTGGGAGATATCTTGTTATGAAGTCGCATAAAGTCAACGTAGCAGTGAGCAATTTACGCCCAGTTCTCTGATGGTCAACACATGCAATCTAGTCAGTGGACACGCTAAACGCATGTCCCAATCGCCTGCTGCTTGCCTCACAATTCTGCATCTAAAGGGACTTTGTTAAGGTATATGTTTGGACGGTAAAAAAAATTGGCACATCTTTTCGCCTGATATTGTTGCTCTATCCATTTAGGCACGCCCTGGATGGTGCCAGTGAGGAGCTTGATCGCAAAGCCTGCTCAAGATAGCTCGCATCTAAAGAAGCAAAGGTTAACTTACTGCCTCATGTTTTATGCTTGTCACCGCCACTAAATTGCTATATTTCATATGTAGTTATTTTTGTATTTTTCAAGTGTTCGGCGCAGGTGCATGGCTGATTCGCAAAGGTGAGCAACCCAGGGACCAGATGGAGTGAGTAGAGACGACAAAAATTAATATGCGCAGAGTACAGCCCGCAACAAAATACACAAACCTGAACGAAACCCACAAACAAATGAGGAGGTCGTGGCGGCTGATGCTAATAGTCTCTTACCTCGCTGAAGTCCAAATAAGGGTCCTTGGCCACGATGAAGCACACAGCCCTCACTCTACTGTAGAAATATCCTCGTTTACTGGTGGATTCGGTCCATGTGTCGTCCAAATGCCCAAGATCGCAGAGACACATTTCCTTCAAAAAATGTGCAACGAGGCCAAGTAATATATTTAATGTACGGAAGGATTCAACAGTATACATCTCTTCAAATTGGTAGCTTTTGAGAACTATATATAATAATGGACATTAATAGTGTCTATTTAGATTTACTAATACATATACGTCATATTGTATGTGGTTTCATGGTACATGTGTTTGCTGCATGGCAGGTCTGTTTAAACCGTAGCAAAACGCGAGGGCATTGTCCCATTGCATCATTACTTTGATGTTTGTCAACTAGCCAAGCGGGTGTTTGGTAACGCGGCGAGGTACACATGCCTTCTATTACTATGGTTAATTCAATACCGTATTATATGGATATAGCTAACCTTCTATCTCGCAATAAACGCAGGGTGTGTTATCTGGTATAGTAGTTCATAGCGCAATGAGACGGGACTGGTGTTACAGATGCAAGATTTGACGTTCATTTCCCTGTCAGATTTCTTTGCCGAGCTACTCTGTAACTACCGCAGGGTTTGAGTGCAAGTGTATGTAAGGCATGAATTCATTCTTCTCAGATACCGTGTGTGCGTCAGCAGTTATGATCACGGCGCGTCAGCAGTGGCTGTCACAAAAGTTGATTCGCTATAAAGTCTAATTTTTATAAGAAAAGCAACCACTAGGTTGGCATTATAGTTGATTTGCAGTCGTAGGCAATTTATGTGGTTTACGCGCAACCAGTACCGAAGCCCACATGTGCCGGCATGCTGATTTGGCATTGCATTTCGTCGCTAACCCCAATATCCATTCTCTTGGCCTCACTTGATATTGATGGCCATTGTCTAAATAGCCCGTGCTGGTGAACTGCAATTCCTCCAATTGCCCATCTCTCGATTGGATCATTCCTAATCCTGTCGTTGAGAACCCATGTATGATCATTACAGTTCCAATGTCGCCGTTGCATCATTAGTTTGTATTGAAACATACTGCTAGACTTGTTTTCCATAGTGCTAGGGATACTCGGCTGTTGCAGGCAATGATGCTACTTGAGTAGTTGCACGCAGCTGGGCGCATCTCAATAATGAATATTGTCTCTTTCACCGTCACAAAGATTATCATATATACCAGGTAGTTGCTGTTGTAGAACTACTCACTCAACGCCTGGAGGTGTGGTAACTTGGGTGCATTATACACTATGGCTGGAGTAGCTAGCTTAGGTGTGTGTATGCCATTGCTGTTAGTATATATATTTCAGATATTTTCATCGGCTTTGTCACATCTCACTATTCTATCTATCTTGACTAAACTAGTGTCTCATCGCATATATTAACTTATTCTGAATCTAGGTACATGTAGTATTACGTGTTGTGAACTATACCTACTGTCGCTACATGAGAGTGATTGTGTCAATATCTAGGCATAGAAGTCTATATATCTATGATATAGATAGGTAACTATATGTATCCATTTTTCAATATATATCAGGGTTAGGGTTTACTAAGAAGAATGTGATGGGTGATGGTGGTTTACGGTTCAGGGGTTAAGGGTGTTTTGCGTTTACGGGTTATTTTCTTATTTTGGGTATATGGTAATGATTCATATGTGGCTGATCTATACTATGTTCCGTAACTTATGGAATAGAAGATATTTTAGCCTCAGTGTCTGCGTTAGCGCTTTAAGTGCACATTTTTTGGCATACACATGCGCAACTGTTAATCTCAGAATAAGTGTGCAGCAGCAACAAGTTTTGGAAACTAGAATGTTACTCTCCGCTTTGGTATGTAGATCACCAATTTGGGTTAGTATTTAAGTGGTTAGGGTTAGAGTTTACTATGTAGAGATGTGATGGGATGTTGTGTTTATGTTTAGATATTTGAGTTTTTCGTGTTGATAGGTAGGTTTACATACGCGTAGCCGATGTGCATAATTGCCATTACTGTATAGCTATTCGCATGTATTTACATCTATTCTATTTGGGTTTATGTTGTATATTTTGTGTTATAGTGTGACATTTACGTTAGATTGTTTACCTGAGTAGAGTTTTGTTTATTGTATTGAGTGGGTCAAATGACTTTAGTATTTAGTGGTTAATCACTATATTTCTAATTTATGTTTTTCATCACGCCATTAGGTTTTAGTATTTAGTGTACATGAGTTTAAGGGTTTTGTTAAGTATAATGTGATGGGTGGTGGTGGGGTTTAAGAGTTTAGTTTATAATTATGCAAGAATAAGTGGTTCGCACAACATTTTTATTAGACCTTCAATTTACTATCGCTTATAGTATGTAAAATAAACGATTTGGGTTTATATTATTTAGTTGTACAAGGGTTTAGAATTCACACTATGTAGAATGTGTATGTGGGATGTTGGGGTTTAAAAGGGTTAAAGGCTATATTTGGTGTTTAGTGTTGATAGTTAAGGTTTAGCACATCGTAGACATGTCGTAATTTCAATTAACTTTGTATTATTCTAATGATTTATTCTATTCAATATTCGGTGTTTATGTTGTATATATTTTGGGTTTAGAATAGAGTTCATTTCAATGTAAAGAATGTGAATGGGTGGTGGTGGGTTTTTAGGGTTTAGTTTATTATTCTCAATAGTAAGATGTTCATGAAGAACAGATTTAACTAGACGCTTAGTGTTACTATCCTTTAGTATGTAAGATCACACATTTGAGTTAGATATTTAGTTGTGTAAGGTTTAGCAGTTCACTATGTAGAATAGAGTGTGGGATGTTGTGGTTTTAGGTTAAGTAAATTTGGGTTTAGTGTTGATAGTTAGGTTTACAATCGTAGACATGTCATAAAATCCCAATTACATGTACTATTCAATGTAATTATTCTATTATATTTGGGTCAAGTTGTGTATTTTGGGTTTAGAATATAGTTAATTTCAATTTAGTTTCTGCCCCAACGCTTGAAATTAGAAATTATTGCATCAATCCAAGTAGTTATTCTCATGATTAAGTGTGCACAAAACATTTATGTTAGATGGTAGTAAAGTGTTCTAGAGAATGACATCATTTCATATATTCAAACAAAGAAGGCCTAGGGGTGTGATGTACAACTAACACATATGTGTCATCTCAAATACACACATATGTGTCATCTCTGAATATATTTGTGTATTTGGTTCCAAAAGACATGTTATCGCCATTGAACTTCATAAACAAGATTCGTCGTTAGACTGCAGGGTTTCACCTATTTCACACAGTGCCCAAAAGAGTGTTTCCAACTACATTCTCCTACTTCATCCAATTCCAAAAATAGTGCTTTGAACTGCCTTTCGATGCCATTTCCCTACTAATATCATATCATGTTGGGTTGAGGCATGATTCCTTGTAGTGTCAGTACGTCCACGAACGTTTTCATCGTCTGCTGGAGTGCTGGCCTGATTTCTGCATAAAATATGATTATTTAATGTCAGTTTCCTTGCTATGAGTCACTATATACCATACCATTTATCTCTGTTCTATGTATTCTATAATATATTTCTTACTCATCTGATTATATTGTATAAAGGTTAATATTATCCTTTTGGAGCTGGACGTAACAAACTAGTCGAGCCTCCCAACGAAGCCAACATAAATCCTATCCGAATAAAAAAATAAAAGGCAGACGAGGAAACGCTTGGCAGATAAGTCCTTCGACATTATGCTTAACCCAGAACCGCTTGGCGACACTCGACGCAGATAGCTCCGGTGGCCCCGGCTTCTGCCTCTATCAGGCTTAGGCTGCCCCCACCCCACAGCCACAGCATGGAGTAGCTGCTCCTAGCGCTACAACCATTGTGTATGGTACTCCTTTAACTAACCTTGAACTCACCACGTCAAAAGCATGCCAAACCTTTCGGGGTCGCCTAGGGGGCCTTCGTAGAGTAGGTCACTTTTTGTTCCAGAGCCTATTTCCATCCCCACCCACAGATGGGTCCGGGTAGATTTTGCCCAGCAAACCCAGTCTCCAAGTCGGGAGATGATACATAGGGGGAAACCAAAGCATCGGTTGGAAACCGGGATCTTCACAGCAACAGAGAGAGCATCGATGCATGGTATTTCCACTTTCTTGGTACTCCCTACTATAGCATGTCCCAGGGACAAAGTCGACAAATGAAAGCAAGCCCCTCGGTATCATGAACTTGGAACTCCAGATCACCAATTTCATGCACCGCCAAAGTAATGGACAAGTCCGTAATTCTCCTCAACGAGTTTGCGCACATTGGGAGTGAGGGTTCCCAGCTCCCTGTTCGCTTTGGATCTGTGTATTGCTTAACCAGGTCATCACTGTGGTGCGTATATACTCAAACATGGTGATTAATGGATACTCTTTTGCTTCTTTAATCATCGCATCCATGACTCTGGCGATGTTTAAATCCATTAATGTTGTACCGTTTCCCTCTGAAATGAGCTCGAGTCCAATGATCAGTTTGTATTGTTTGCCCTATAAATGTATATCGGTTTGTATTGTTTGTTAACTTTATTGAATATAAATGTGAATATGTGGAATAGTAAATGGTTAAATAGAATATACTATATACCTATGTGAACCAGACAGGCGGCACAAGATGGGTTGGTTTTCTGAATTCCAATAAACCTTTTGTTAAACTCGGTCAGCTGTGAATGCCCTTGCCGCAACCGACATTAGGTTTGCAACCCTTTTGATCTTAAATGATGAATTCACATTTCTCCATAGGTGGACTTACACATGCTGCGTGATTGGCTTGTTGGTAAACCTAGCTATTAGGTGTCTGTTTATTGTTCAAATAGAATGGGCAATAGTTATGTAGTATAGAAAAAGTGGAATTGATGTTATTAACCTTTCGTATCCCAGTGTAAATGCTCGCATGGAGATCTGATATGAAGACCAATTAGGGTGTGTCTTGGACAAAGATGCTCAATTTTTGAAAGAACAATTCCCAAGCATCGTCGATTTTCACTATCAACAATACCAAAAAACTAGGGTAAATATTTGGAAATATCCATCTTGAGCTACAGAAGATAGAAGACATCCACCATATTTTCCTTTAAGTGAAGTTCCTTAAACAATAACCACTTTTCTCATTGCTGCATAGCCTATGATGGAAGGTCAATTTGCAATGAAACATTATTTAAATCATGGACCCCCTTCAGCCTCCTCGGCGTGCTCAAGATAGCACAACGTCCCTTCATTTGAATCCTGGAGGAGGGCCAAATATGTTGGAAGCAGCGAGTAGCTTTCCACCATTGTTCCCATGGCATGTTCCATTGCAAGTTCCCTAGCTCGCTAAGCTTTCCAATAGGAGACATTGACCTGAAACTCATCTAGCAATATTTTCCTAATTGCTGATGCACTTGGTCCCTTCTTAATCCCTACAATCGTGATTGCAAAATCTGCCAGTAACCTGAGTTGTTGTCAACTTGTGATAGTTTCTTCTCTCATCCACCGTGCAAGTGTGGTTAAGGTTTGCCAGAAGCTCACACTTTATTCTAACAACATTGCATAGACGCGCCATGGACATGACTTCGCAACACAATCGACAAGAAGTAAAGCAGGACTAGATCTGGTGGTCTTGAAATGAACTTTCTATTATGGCCATAGATTGCAAACTTATTTTGCAATCCGTCTTTGATTGAATACTTGGCCCACAAAGAAAGCACCTCTTTCGTAGTGGACGTTAGACAGTGCACTGTCCACCCCTACAAAACAATTTATAAATAGTTACGTTATTTAGTTTGAACACTGACCATGTTTACTACACTATCTCATAAATAGTAAGTATTGTATCAAATGAAGATTATTCTATTTGCTAAAACAAGTTTTTGCCTTACATGTTCCCCTTCGATCATTGTAAATCGGTGGTGCATCCCTCCCAAATAGTACTGGATTATTGAGGTGTTTAGCATATCGAGGGTGCTTGGTCGAATTTTCCCCATTGTAGTCCTTCCTCTACAGGAGGCAGTTCAGTTTTTGCATCCATTGAGGGGTACACAACATCAATTAGCCGTGTCGGGTATGCCCGGAATACCGAATATTAAACGCCTATGGACAGGCCTAGTTCCACCTTTGGTGTCTCCAACTGTGCTGCATAGAACATGGACGACCATATCATCATCCGAGTCATGAGTCAGATGTTGTGTCTCATCAGCCAGCATTTTGTTCTCCCCTTATCTTTTGATCCACGTGTGGGCTGACTAGATGAATTGTATCACCAGATTTGCGGATTTCTATTCCACCTCTTCAATGTGGAAAAGTACGTGGACGCAGCAGTCGTATACTACTCGTGTGGGTGGAATAGAACTTTATGGAACTTCGATGCCAAGGTTTGTGCACTTTTCCTGTAAGGGGGGGGGGGGGGGGGGGGGGGGGGGGGTCAAAGAAGTCTCTGAAAGCGCAAACGCATGTAAATCTTCATCTACTATGGCATCAATCCGCGTCAGGGACTACACGGTCCCCCATGTCTGCGTGCGTGAACCATTGTCGGTGCACCGTCAGGGACTACACGGTCAGTAGCTCCTTCATAATGGCAACAATGGATTACAAATAGATTCACCTTCTCAGTGGATCGCCTCATTTGGATAAAGACTTCAACTTCTGTGTCATCGGTAATGTATTGGGAATATCCAGCTCTCCATTGTCTAGCGTGATCCATTCTCGGTACGAAGTTTAAGTGTGATATTTCGTGCGGTTAGTTGGAGGTGTTCCCTCACGGTAGTTAGTAACACCATCAGTGTCATACCGGTATGTAGCCTAATGTAGTGCTCGCTTTTGCCCAGTATGTTGAGGTTCAAAAATCAATTCTTATTTTGCGTCAGCGATCCCACGTGCTTAGGACCACCAACACCTTATATTACCATGTCATCTGCAAAAGCCGAGCAAACACTGACTTTAACTATCTCAGATCTACATAGACTACTCAATTCTATTATGTGTTTATGGTATCCTATATGATTTATGGTGAAACCAACATGTTTACAGTTAACGTCGATTTATTTCACCTCTGATTTTGTGAAAAATTACCTGCTAACTTCTCGAGAGCATTCACCTTCATCCTTGGTTTTGGTTCTTACTTGGTTCCTAGATGGATTTACTGTTAGTTAGTAAATGGAATACACCATTTAATGCAAAGGCGTGCAATTCTTATCCACAATTTACTTTGAATAGTAAAAAATATGCGGTAAATATGTATGTGATGTGTATCGCTCTATGGTTTACAAAGTGTACATTTGGTTCTTAATTGTGTCCATATCTTAATTACGCGACGTCATCTCTTTCCTTTTTCGTAACCAAGAACTTGTTTAGCAGAAGGGTAGAACCGGATCAAATTCATCTTTAAATGTTTCGTGTTTCATTCTGTCTAAATCAGTGCTACCCATTCAATTAGCATCTCCATTTCAGTTATTAGGCAAATTAACACTAAATTTAATCAATTTGTACAAAAGTAAATAAACATAACTTTTGTTTTTTCTATATAGTTATCAGCAGAATATACAATAAAATTAATTAAAACAGTTTAATACATTACTATTATTTTACAAATTATAAAAAATAAGTATATTAATTATTATTTTACAGAAAATATAATAAAGGTATCCAACAATGTGTTTGAGAATCTTTAGACCGAATACCGACTTGTATAGCTACTAAGTTAAGTGGTTGGCACACGGTTCAAACGATATCGGCCCTGTTTCCAATTTTAAAAGTTGTATATATGTATATAGGCATATATTTACACTATATAGACCTAAGAAAAAGTATTTCTACATATAATACGTTGTATGTTCTCTTTTATTAATTTAAAAAATATAAAAACAAACATAAATTTAACTATATATACAATAAACATGTGGATTACTATTTTAAATTGAAATTGATAAAAAAAATACCATATTTATTTATGGGAAAATATCTCAAATAGACTTTTGAAGTTTTTGGTCATAAAAATAGACCTAAAAAATGATTAAAAATAAGAAATTTTTAAAAAATATTTTTTTTAATTTTAACCCCACCTTAGAACACTCCAATAATTCTAAACACTAAGTTTATATTAGTTAACACTAGAGTAAAAATATATATTTTACATCTTTTAATAAAATCTATTTTGATGCATTTTTCCCCATTTAAAGACTATTTTGGTGACAATTTTTTTTTGTTCTATCTTAGGGTATTACTCTTTAATTTATTCATATAAATAAAGTCCTCAAATTTTATAAATAAAGAAAAACAAGAGTAGTATATGAAATCTAAAATATCTATTTTTACGGTCTTTCTTAATAAAATAAAATTAGATAAAAAATTAATTAATATTGTATTTAATATTGATTATAAAAATATTAAATTTTAATAACAATTAAAAAACACATTAATTATATGTTGATTTCTTAGAAACTAGTTTTGAAATTGACCTGGATCACTGGTTTACTGGTTTTTAAATATGGATTTTAAATTGAACCAGACTCAGTTTCTTCAACCAGTTACGTTCGGATTGGTTGACCGGCCGGTCCCATCCAATTTTCAAATCACGGTATCATCCAATTTCAAAATCACGGTATCCCCCACAGTTTTTTCTTACACAAATTGTTTTTTTACAAAGAAGCCTGAAGCTAGCATCAAAGATCAAGATCTGGTACGCTGGGAGAAAGAGATAAGGACCAGATTTGGGGTCCTTCGAGAAACCGAAGGTATGGAGGTGAAGGACCAGAACGCAGTCAACCATTGACTCTCATGTACTGAGCTTAACCGAATCCAATGGAAGAATTAACATCCCACGCAGCTTGAACCTGCAACTGCGTACCAGAAAAACGTTTGGATCTGTTCAAACAAAAAATTGAAACCACTTGGAAGACGAAGAGATGAAACCAACAGCCATAGACTTTCACAAACATCGAAGACCACCAGAGCACAGCTATAGCCTACTGAAATTACGCCACAGACCCTCTCACAGCGCCGACCAGGCTCGCCCGAAGCGAAGAAGGCAAACTAGAAACCTCTGTTTTTTTTCTCATTCAATTGGCGGCTAGGGTTCAGAGGATTTTGAGACTGCTTATAGTTAAAACTAGATGTTATTTTTATAAATGTCAATATTTTAATTAATTTATTTGATATAACTATATATATGACTGGAACTTAATATTCGATATTTGTTGTCCGATCTAGGATCTCATCCGCTTCTAAAAATGGATATTCGGTGATCCTAATAGTGATTTTACATATTCACTGATCCATGTACAAATTCAGAAGTAAAATTTAAGTATGGATATCTTGATCTGGATATTAAATATTTAAAATTTAATTATAGTTATCTATGTATATTATATATACTTTTATATAAAATAACTAAAATTTTTAAATTATTAAATTTTATGATTTTTTAAATATACTAAACAAATGTTTAATAGTTAGTTTTTTATTAAAAAAACATGTCGAATATATCCGCGTATATTCGGATTTTAGTCCGAATATCTTAACTCCGAATATTCGGATCCGGATAACAATTTTACGATCCGAAGAATGCATATCTGAATTCGTATATCCTAAAATACCTCAGATATCCGATATGTCCTAGACCTAACTTTGTATATGTATTATATGGTGATTAAAAATTTAATTTATAAATTAACATAAGTTATTCTTATTAGACATATATCGTACAAATGAATCATACGTTCTATTTGTTTGTATATATAACCATTTATAATAAATCTTAGTATGTATTTTAGTCATTAAATTGTTATGGATAATTACATTATTTTTTATTGTAAATGAATAAGCTCAGATTATAATAAAAAATTATTAAAATTATTATCTTTTTTATAATTCAAATATAGTTGGATAACTTATATAAATATGAATAAAAATAAAATTAATTTAATGTATATATATGTATAATTATGTTTTTATTATAAATATTTGGAAACACAATATACACATTTTTATGAAGTCTTAAATTCCATTGATAAAGGTTGTTAATGAACTTAGCTCAGATTTATTTATTTTTTTGTTAAGAATTAATGTTTAGATGTTTAGATGCAGAAATAATATCAGTGACATTTCTTATAAATATTAAGTAAAATCAAATGTTATTTCCTATTTGTACTAAAACAGATTAGATAAATTTATATATGTTCAAGATGCAAACCAAATCACTCGGTTCCCTCACAAACACTCATTTCAAGATTCAAACCAAATCACTCGGTTCCTCACAACCACTAATGAGTGTGTCATGTGTCCATGAGCTATCAATCATATATATTTCTATGGTTATAATTCGTTACATAGAATTGATCTTTGACTCCGAGCGAGTGTTTGATTTAAGTTGTATTAAACGTAAATCATAAACTCATGATTTTATAAAATGTTTCATGTATAATTTTTATGTTTTATAATTTCAATATAAAGTAGAATATAGATATTATATTATAATATAGATGTTAATAATAGTTTATTTTGTTGTACATAATATTATATTAAAATTTATAACTTGATGCAATCTAATGTATTGTACTATCATATATTAACATGTTTTTTGTTAAGTTATTTTAAAGTGAAACAAACCAGTGGCGAATCTAAAAAGTTATTTTGATCCGGGGCAAATATAAAATTTATTAACAAAGTAGTGTATATACAGGGGCATTTATTAAAACTTATTAAAAAATACATTGAAATTTTAAAACCATGGTGGGCAACTGCCCCACCCTTTGCCCACGTACCTTCGCCCTGGAAACAACATACTAAGAAAATTTAATGGTCAATATATGAATATCGATTTGGTTAGATAAACTTTGAAATTGTAATGATTTTAATTTAAATGCAATGACGAATCTGTTAATAAAAAGAAATATAAAAATGAAGTAACTTAATTTTATTGTAAATACAAAAGCTAAATTTTGTAAATAAAAGGAAATATTTTTTATACTGCTATCAATGTATTCAAACAATTCTCATTCATGATGTTATCCATGTTTCCAAACAGTACCAAAAGGTACATCAATTTTAATAATATAATAGATGAATATTTTCGAACGTATCTTATTTCTTCTATGAGCAAATCTTTCAAATTGATATTTTAAGATTTTGTCACAAAAAATAAACTTAAAAAAATGATCAAATAAACTTTTTATTTTGCAAATTTTAATATTTGTTTATATTTTTTTATTTTAAACCTCACCTCCAAAAATCTCACCTTATAACTCTAAACCTTAGATATATATTAGTTAATCCAAAAGGTATAAATATATATTTACACAATTTAATAAAGTTTATTTTAATTATTTTTCTCTTTAAAAAACTATTTTGGTGACAAAGCTTCTTTTAAGTCTATCTTATGATATTTATTTTCCTCTATTGTACTATTAGTTAAACCAACTTTGACATTCTGAATTTGTATGTCTAACAGTTTTAATGGGTTTGTGTTTATTCTTCCAAATAATTTATCATTTTTTGCTTTCAGAATATACACGATTATCCAATGTATGGATCTCTATCCAAATATACATTTTCAACATCATTCTTTCACCAAAAAGATAATTTATATTTGTGTAGTAAGTTAAGATAGAGAGTATCGAAGCTCGTATAATGTTGTTAAACAGAATCCTCTATAATAAATATTATTCTTAACAATCGACATTTACTAATAATATGTTATTTGTTAAAGATGGTGATTATTCACCTCTTTTCCACTATAAATAACATTCATCTCTTTATTTTGTAAGCAAGAAAAATATGTACAAAAAGAAAAATCAGTCTTGCATTCATAAGATATATATATATATATATCTTTATTTTATATTTCGTAACACGTTGTGAGCAGGAACTCTAACCACTAAGACAAAATTTATTAAAGTCTTTCAATAAAATCTAATTTATTTTTATTTTATTATTATTTCAGAGTAAAGGATTTGCTTTCTCTTTTTATTTTTATGGGATGATAAATGTTTCCTTTATCGACTGATCGTTATGGTAGGTTATGTCATTACGATGAGAGAATTTATGGTAAGCTATGCATTCACGATCAGAGAAGAACATGTTGTAGACTTTGCAGAAGAAACATGTTGTAGACTTTGCCTCCGTGAATAAAATGTTTAGTACGGAAGACTTTGTCTTCTTAGACCATATGGAAGTTTTGCCTCTTTGAATAAAAAAGTGATCAAGACTATGTACCCTCAGATCATGTGTTAGGTTATACCTCCTATGTAACCTTGAATTAGCGACAAACAAATCAAAAGAAGTTTTGACTTATGGGTTTGGGTTTAAACGAGACGAGCGTGGAGGATGTGTGAAAGATATGTTTATGCACATGTTTCAGTCCAAAGAATGAAATGTCCAACAAAAAGATACAAGTCATGGTCGTATAATATATCAATCTGACAGTAATTCAAAGACGTCGACCATGCAAAAGGATACGGCCAGCTGAAGAGTCATGAAACCACAACTTCTAAAATTCAGTCAAAGTCTTGGTCTTGGGTCAAATCCACCTTAGTTATCTAGCTTGTATTTCCTAGAATAATTTTGGACCTTTGGTCTAACCCACAACCTATTATATAAAGGCATTGCTTTGTATTGTTTTAATCATTCAACATGTTCAATAAAACTCTACTTTTAAATTTGTTTAATCATTTGTTCTTTGGAACATTCTAATTTCAGGAGAGTGATCTCTGTAAGCACCGTCTTGTTCACTAGTGGGGCTGCCTCTCACTGACTAAGACAACCCAGCAAGTATTTGGCCTTCTGCAGTCTCATACTGAAGAACCATCGATCCTCCATTCCTATGATCTATCTTTTGGGTCAAAAGCTATCTCTTTCACCAACCTTCAAGTGCATTCCCTGGGAGAGGTTTTATAATTTGATATCAGAGCACCACCATGTAGTTCGGTAGCAGTTTATTGTTGTTCATCATTCACAAATCTTCATCTTCTGATCATGAATGACCTGAGGGAGATAAGACGATCTGGAATATCATATGGTATCAAAGCCACTCTAAGGTTCGGTGTTCATTTCAGTAATCAACCACTCTTATCTCTTAATATTCCAAGCAAGCTGTGAGTTTTGGTATCAAGAAAAACCATAAGGAGAAAGCTGAGCGCAAAGCAACCAGGGAGTAGTTGCAAGGAAAAGTTCGATCCAGATTCCACCATTCTATGGAGATTTAATCCAGATTCACACAAAGATTGGGAAAAAGTCTTGGAGTTGATCTTTGACTGCTATAACTACATACTAGAGAAGCAGTTTCATGTTGCAGTTACTGGGTTGTTTGGATATGCATTTGATTACTAATACCAGGAGACGCACTGGAGAGCAACATGTTTCTTGTTGGTTTGAGATGAAAAAAATAATTAAGAAAAGATTTGTAGCCGAGAATTATGGTCAAACTGATTTAAATAGATTGCAAAATCCATCTACTTCAGCATGGGACGACCTATGCCAGCCAGAGAAGAACAAATCAGCAGCATCAGGACATCTCATCGTTCTCATGATTCGGGTTCAACGGGTGTGAAACAAAGCAGATCAAAAGACACTATCAAATCTGATCACAAAGACTCCACCAGCTAGAATTGAAAAGAAAAGAAATGATGATCTTGAAAAATGGCTGCAGAGATTCAAGGATTAGATACGTCAAAGGATCACAGACACATAACAAACACCAGCTACGTCCATAGGAGTATGCAAGAGGCTGAACCAGAAACTGGTTGTTGTTGCTGTCCAAGAAGATCAAACAAGCGGTCAGCTGAATCAAAAGGAGGATATAAGTGATCTATAATTCCTTTCAAAAATGTGGCTGAAGAAGAATATCTTGGAACATAAGTTGCTGATGAGAAGAAAAACCACAATAGTTTGCAATTCAGGGGCATTTTCATAAACCATTTGCTTGTGAGTTTCTAACCAAAACTTCATATTTCAACTAGGAGAAGGAACATGTGTGCTCATCAGCAACAATATCATCCTTACCAATATATCGACCCACAAACGGAACAGAAAATGTGGGATCATTCAACCTTGAAGAAAAATCAGATTTGAGGTTAAATATTTTTGAAGAAAGGGGGAGATGATGTAACCCTGATCAGGATCAATGTCAAGGAAAATAGAGAAAGGAAGGTGATGTGGGGTTTTATTTCACTTTCAAATTAACCCTATATTTCCACTTTACTCTCTCAAATAAGAGGTTCAGTGTAGTACTTAGGGATCGAATCCACAAAGACTCTAAGATTGCACAATGGACTTATTGTTTTCGAATTAAATCTAGATGAATTATTGCAATAACTATAAAAGCGATTTTAAGATTTATTTGGTTTATATGGATTTAAATTTAGAGACTAGACTTAGGGGAAATTCTTAAGTAGATTTAGATAATTAAAACTAATAGTTTGCTAGGGTTTTATTAATCATCGTCTGAATTCAAACCTCAGGGCTTAGGAGATCACTCTCGCGCATCTCGGCTGAGCATCGATCGATGGCAGTAATACATCATCGATCGATGCTCATTCTAAACAGTACTGGTTTCATGGTTTAATTATTTCTCTAAACTTCTAGTTCAACTCTCGTTTGTTAGTAGTTATTTAGATTGTCTAAGATAGGTTTCAGGTTATAACCAGGCTCTCGCTTGCGCTATAGAACCTTAATTTCTAAGATTGAGGTGATCAAATTCAAATTAGCATTAAGAGAAACTTAACAAAGAACCAAGAAGATTACCCTAAAAATTTCTATAAAATCAACAATATATTACTAATAACCCTAAATCTAATAAAGAACTACTCAGACATAGCAATAAAGAACATGAATAATTATGAATAAATTGCATAGAATAAACTAAGTAAAAAAATAAGGAGTTCAAGATCTTCTCTATAATGATGATCAGATATTTCTCCCCAGTCAATGTGTTCCAACTCTAAAACTCTGGAGTAACTTTTCGGCTGCTTAGTTTCTGAATAATACATCTTAGGGTTTAACAAAGATAGAAACCCTAAATAATAATCTAAATTTTAGCTAGGGACTTGTCTTGCAATAAATGAAACTTTTGGGTAAAACTTGTACTTTCTCAATCTTTCTGCCGACTTCACTGTCGATCAACGCACAGTGTGTGACGTCGATCGATGGTCCATTCATAAATCTGGATCTGACTCTGAGTTTCTGCTGGGCAATCTGAATTGCTCCAAATTAGTCCAAAAGCTCCAATTGCTTCCAATGAGTACCTAGACCTGTAAATACACTAAAACAATACCAAATGCATATAAAAGACTCTAAATATACTATATATTATACGTAAAATAGATAAAATTCATAGTATATCAACTCCCCCAGACTTAAACTTTTGCTTGTCCTCAAGCAAACAAAGCATGTGCGAGAAGATTTGAAAAACGAAAACTCACATAGTGTCTAAGTATAACTGTCACCTTACTTTCTTGCAGCCACATCCTATCAAGTTAATCACAAAGAACTTTATATACCATATTCCTAGTATAGCAGCAAAATTCATTCTACCAACAACTTAATGAATACTAATCTCACTCTCCCCTCTACTAATTTCATTTCTTTGCATAAAATAAAAGTGCAGGATTTACCTTGGGAGTATCGATCAAAGGATACGTCGACTCTTTACCTCTGCAAGTATCTGAACACACAGGTAGTCTTCTCTGATTCCTTTCCTCTCTCTCTTCTCACTTATTTCTCAGTCAATGTCTCCCTTCTGTTGAGGGTATCATTTTAATTTTTTAATTGACTGAGATGTTTAGATAGGCTTCTAATGGTTTTTTTTCCACCAGATCATGTTCACTTCTTTTTGACCTTTTTTTCTCTTTCTAGGACCATATGAATCAAACTTTAATGGTTGTAGCCACCAAATCCTTTTTGATTCTTTTTTAATCTGAAGGGGAGAGAGAGGGGAATCAGAAGCACACAAACTTTTACAATATTCCAGACTTGCTGAAGGAATCCGATCTAGTGTATACCAAATCCTAAAGCAAGCAAATAATGTCAGGATTAGTGTTGGAAATCAGCTTCGGTTCCTTCAAACTTTCTAAGGCAAGTGTGATATAGTGGCAGGATGATCCACTTTGGTATCTTTAGTAATCTCTACAAACAACTTTCTAAGAATGGTGCTAAAGTGTGGTTAGTTAATAGTAGATTTTTGATCATAGTTCTCTTCTTGACTCAATAAAACTCTTTGAAAAACTTATATATAGAGATAGTAAATAAAACTCAAAAACAATAAAATAGCGTTAGTGAACCTCCCCGAGACTTAAATCACACTGTCCCTAGTGGTAATCCCTCACGGATTGGTTAGGAGAACTAAATCATAAGTAAACATTTTTAGGGATAGGCGAATATGAAAAAGTAAGCTTAATAGAAACAATAGTTTGAATGAATCTTCTTCAACACTTCGTATTGCTCTTATTAGGAATCTTTTAAACAGTCTTACAATGACCTATTTAATCCGGTTTACACAACGTCTAACCTGACTTGTAACGGACCAATTCCTAACTAACAACACTTTGAGTACTCACGATCTCAGACAGACTCGTGATACTCTTCTGTTGATACAGAGCACAATTACCTAGGTATATAAGATAAGCTCCTCAAAAGCGCGCCTAACCCTAAAGCAAGCAATCTCTATATATACACACACGATAGACCGACATCCTATCATGATAGACACAAATCTCCACGAATCCCTCCACAAGATTCCTGAGATAAGCTTCCGAGATTCTGGATAGATATCTACTCTCCTTTAAAATCGTGAGACCCACTTGACACACGCACACCTTTGTGTAACACCTCAGTCACTTCCTTGAGCACGTGTGGCCCACTTAACACATACTACTTCATGTGTGACACAACGGTTAAATCCTTTACAAAAACAGAACTTTCATTTTCCCCCTTTTTAGCTCAATGTGACACTCGAAGCACCTGTGAACCAAACATATAAATGCACAAGAAACAACCATGATCCAGGGAACAACCTCATGAATAATAAACACAAGGATTAAATCATTAATGCTCATTAGTTCAAAAACCATCATACATCCGACTAATATCTCATCACAAACCAAAGTAGCATGAGAACGAACAAGAGAGAAAGAAAAACATAGTTTGATCATTCATTATTCGGATCCTCCTCTTCAGTCTCTGGTTCAGTAGTGTAATCTCCCCCTGCTTGAGTGCACATTTAGATAAAAACCTTATCGAATCATGTTAGGGTAAAAGAAGGAAAACAAGGAGCAATGAACACTTACTCCTACACCTGAGTTGGATAGCCCGCAGACCATCAATGACCTTTTGAAGATCATCTGCCTAAATTAGGGGGTCGCTCTGACCCACCTGCACCGCGACCAGCCTTCTTATCTTTAATCTCTGCCACAGGATGTCCAGTAACCTTCTCATCTCCTTTCTTTCGTGGAATGACTCGTTGAGCATTGATCACATGAGTGATTAGAGTTGGAAAACCAATACGACGCTGCACATCATCCACATTGTTGACCATTGCTTGAATTTGTCCATACACCGAGAATTCCAAAATCAGCACCCTTCTTCTTGTGCAAAGCATAGAGAAACTTCAACCTGTCTTGGTTCATGCTCGTGTAGTTCATCGTAGGCATCCAATTTGAACAGCAGAGTTTGTAGAGAACCTGGTTTGTGGCAGTAAGATACTTGGAGCACATTCCTTCCCAGCGTTGATGTTTCCCATCCATGAGAAAGGCACACACAGTGTCGATATTTTCTGAGTACATGTCATAATCCCATCTTCCAGGAGAGAGTTCATAGATGAGATCAATCAAGCTTGGAGAAAGCTCATACATTGTACCACGAACAAAGACTCCACACCCTCCTGCACGTTCTTCAGCTTCTCCAAGATTAGCAAGAACTCCCAGATGATGTTAGGTGTGAATGGATCAGCATCGATCACCATGTAGATCATCCCAGAAGCAACCACAACATCTTTCACATCCTGTAAATTCTCAACCTCCAGGGGTAAAAACTTCTGGACAATGAACTTCCTTTTCTTGAATTTCAAATCTCTCATAGCCAGCCTCCGGTGATGAACTTTGAGCTGAAAGGCGTTGAGATCGGACGAAGTAATTTGGGATGAGCTTGGGTCTCCTCTTCAAACCTTGATCGATGCATCTCATATCGAGGTTCCTTAGGGAGAAACAGATGACTTGGATCGGCGAAACCTTCATGATGACTGTGATTGGATTTGCTAGACTCACCCGTGTCAGGATGTGGTCATTTCTTGGAAGTTGATGAGTCTGTAGTGTCGCTTGAAGAGATCTCATACGCAGGTTGAGATGAGTTCGTGGTGGTGAACTTCTTTGATCGAGTTCGCTGATGCATGTTGTCGCCAGAACGAGAGAGAAAGATGGATGAAGCTAGCGGAGAAGATGAGAGTAAAGTGAAACCCTAAGACACTTAGAAAGATCATCAGTTAACACAAACCGGGCCTAAGCCCAAACCAATAAAATTAACCATAAGCCCAATCAATAATTTAAGAACATATCCATTATGCATGCTGACTTGACCCATTATGCCCTTGAGTTAGTGATGAATACAATTGAGCATATACACCTGATTGACAACTGTTTAACCACCCAGTTGCACGTGTGACACATATATTCAACCATCTAACACCTTGATCACAATCTCTGCTCACTTCCATAGCTATTTCTCAGCCTGAGTAGCTGTCATGAAAGTGATTGTAGGTATTGTTCAGTCGATTCTCCTGGTAAGTTGTCTAATACACAACCGTAAGAAACACAGCAAGAGTCTTGTGCATCTGCTCCTCCCTCTAACAGAAACGTGCACACACAGTGTTCCTTTTTTTATTTATCCCAAGAGAAACTTTTGTCTAATCAGGACAGAGATCAATTTAGTTTCAAGGTGTGGTGACAACTTGACCAAAATAATGTATCCATCATCTTATAAAAAGAATCTCCTGTCCAATCAAGACAGTGATCGAACTCATATCAAAGTGTTGTAGCACCCTGAGCCAAAACAAGTGTCCATCATATTGGCATCCATTCACCCTTTTTTTTGTGTGTTACACTCATCTATACCTGTTGTTTCCCTCATTCTATCCATTTCAGTGATCGACATCTCAGACATAAAATGTGATGCATCCTATTCCAAGGCGAGTGTCCTTCACTTTTGAACCTGTGCACTTGCCCCTTAACAAAAGATTATCAGCATAGTTCTACCAAACGCATTTGCTGAGATGTGTTAGATCATAGGGATAGTTGAGACTCTATAGTGTCACGCTAAACATTTTATTAAGTATTTAACAGATCAACAATCCCAAGGCGGCTTTCGGAACCCTACGAAACTGTTATAATCTAGTGCGTTTTGTAAAGATATCAGCGAGTTATCTTCAGATGCGACATGCTCAATCACAACCAACTTTATCCTCAACCAAGTCCCGGACAAATGGTGTCTTATGTCAACATGCTTAGTGCGAGAATGTTGGATTGGGTTTTTAGTTAAGTTTTATGGCACTCATGTTATCACAATGAACTAAGAGAGGATCAGATTTCATACCATAGTCCACCAGCATTTGTTTCATCCAAAGCAATTGAGTGCAGCAACTCCCAAGGGCAATGTACTCGGCTTCGGCTGTAGACAAGGATACTGAGTTTTGCTTCTTACTGTGCCATGACACCATGGTTGTTCCGAAGAAAGAAACACCCGCCTGAAGTGCTTCTTCGATCATCCACACATCCAGCCCAATCTGCATCAAAAAACCGGCCAAGTTGATGTTAGTTTCAAATGTAAAGTGTAATCCAAAAATCAAGTGTTCCTTTGACGGTATTTGATCACACGGTTTACCGCATGGCATGTGTGATTCTTCGTGGGCTCGCTGGGGTATCGTGCACACATTCCTACACTCAAGCATAGGTCAGGCGGGCTTGCTGTTAGATACAAAAGACTCGCCAATCATTAGCGGCGATAGAGTTTTTCATCAACTTTTTCCCTTGACTCATCTCGTGACAATTTGTTTGTAGTGCTCATTGGAGTTTTAGCTATCTTGCTGGTTTGCATCCCAAATCATTTTACCAGATTCTTTGCATACGTGCTTTGAGGTCACAAAGATTCCATCATCCATTTGTTTGATTTGCAAATCCAAGGAAGTAGTTCAACTCTCCTACCATTGACATTTCGAACTCTTTCGTCATAGTTGTCACAAAATCATCTTTTCATTCTTGTAGATGTGCTTCCAAATATTATGTCATCAACATATACTTGGATGATTAGAATCTGCTTGTTGAATTCTTGAATGAATAAGGTTTGTCCACTCCGCCTCTTTTGAATCCTGCCTTAAGAAGAAAGTGGGTTAGTCTCCCGTACCATGCCCGTGGAGCCTGTTTTAATCCCATATAAAGCTCTTTTCAGCTTGTATACATGATCTGGATGATGTGGATCTTCAAACCCTTTAGGCTGTGTTACATACACTTCTTCTTGTAGTAACCCGTTCAAAAAGGCACTTTTAATATCCATCTGATAGAGCTTTATCCTGAGTCTGCATGCTATTCCAAGGAGTAATCTGATTGATTCAAGTCGTGCAACAGGTGCAAAAGTTTCATAATCAACACCTTCAATTTGCGAATACCCTTGTGCAACCAGACGAGACTTATTCGGACTATATTCCCTTCTTCACCGGTTTTGTTTTTTGTAGCATCCATTTTGGTTCCAACAACCATTAGCATTTCCAGGCCTTGGAACCAGATCCCATACTTGCAGACGAGTGAACTGTTCAATTTCTTCGTGCATTGAGTTGCACTAGAATTCATCCTTTAAAAGCCTCAACAATATTTTGGGCTCAAATCAGAGATATAAAACATGCAAATGCTCACATCTCCTTGAAGTCCTGTTACTTTTGTTAATTTCGAGTTGTTCTTCGCATACAAGAATTATCTCCAATGACGTCATCAAAATAGAATGAATTATGTAGAACCCAGTGGTTGCAGTTGCATGTTCTCCTTTCTCGCATTTCTCTTCCATTGGACATCCCGTTTGCATTCGGGCTGTCTTTCACTAGGATCTTCTAGGAATGTGGAGCAAGTGTCAATGGTGGTGTCTCATCATTCAGTTATGTGTGTTACTTATTGCTCTGACAGAAGCTTGTCTGTCGTGCCAAAAACACATTGCATTGAGTCTGAATTAGTCTTGTGTCGTGAGTTATACACTCTGTACGCCATGTTGTGTGCTAGAATATCCAACAAACAATAGCCAACATCTCCGCTTGCGAATCGAACTTCCCAAGATTGTCTTTATCATTTAAGATATAACACAGCATCCAAAGACACTGAAAATATCCAAGAGATTTGGTGTTTTCCTTTGTACACCCTGGTAAGGGTGGTCTTCGTTTTTGGCTTGACATATACCCTGTTGCATGATGTAAACACGCGGTGTTCACTGCTTCAGCAAGACACCAGAACAGGAACTATTATTCCGAGAAGGAAGGCTCTAGCCATTTCTGTATGCGTTTGATTTTTCCTTTCAACTACTCCATTTTGTTGTGGAGTTCTTGAGCTGAATATTGATGTCGAACCCTTGACTTGGCATAACTCATCAAACAGATCATTCTGAAACTCTCCTCCATGATCACTTCGGATTTGTACTATGCCTCCTCTCTCTTGTGTAAGTTGCAAAGCAAGTACTTGAATTATCATCGCATCAGATTGTGTGCGTAGAAACATCACCCATAGGGTGTATCGCGAAATATCATCAACCAGCTACAAGCATATACCTCTTCCAGATATGCTTTCCGGACTTGATTGGTCCCATAGATCCATATGAACCACTCGAGTAGTTTCTTGGAGCTAATCTGACTTACTGGTACTGTATGTTGCAACTTTAATTTGCTTTACTCCTTACTGAATGCACCACATACACGTGTCACGCTTTCTCGTTCGCACGAGTCGTGTGTGAACTACCCACGCACAACTCAGGCTTTAACCAGCTTGTAAATCCATGAGTATTCATGTGTCCCAATTTTTATGCCAGAGATCAATCTGGACTCTGTGGCCGAAAGACACATATTTGAGCGTTTCCACATGTAGCAATTGTTCCCTGAGCGTATTCCACTCATGACTACAGTATCATGTTTATTTGAAGCTTGACATTCTTTACTCGTGAACACAACCCTTAGACCTTCATCCACAAAGCTGGCTGATACTTATAAGATTTGCCTTGAGACCATCCAACGAAGTATCATTAGACAAAGGTGGCAAGTCTTCTCGAGCTGTCTTCCCTACACTCACGATTTTTCCTTGTCCACCATCACCAAACGTGACTTTTCCACCTTGAACTTGAGTGACTTCTTCCTAACCAGTTTTGATCCCCTGTCATATGCCTAGAGCATCCACTGTCAAGTACCAAGGCATTGACTCATTTCCACTGTAGAAGTGTAGGCTACATTGCTACGAATGTTGTCTTCTTTTGGTTGAATATAAGAACCGTTGCAGATAACCTTTGGTTCTTTGACGACTTGTTTAGTCGTATGACTGCTTGTTCCAGAGGTAGATGCTTTAGTGAACTTAGGATAGTAATCTTGTTTTGCAATCCCAGACATGCCCAAAGTGCTTAGGATCTTATGAAGCACATGTTTAACCTCCATGCTCTTTCAAGTTGATTTCTTCGACTATAGCAGTTTACAACCGTGTGGTTTATCTTTTCCACAATAAAGCGACATCCATTTCTGTGAGTGTGCATTGTCTTGTGATGTGTTGCAGGTTCTTTGGGTCTCAGTATCAACGATCAATTTTGGAGTTGTAGCTTTTAACAAACTTGAGGTGATTATCCATGGTTTGGCCTTTCTGCGAGTGTCCAAGATAGCCCTAGACCCCAATTAACTTATTGAAGGTTGACCAATAGATAATATTTTGTCTAAATTTTCACACCCTGTGTTCAGCCATCCTTATCTGCTTCTGGTTGTCAGTCAATTGCCTTTCTTGAAGTTGATTCTTATCTGTCTCTTGCAGCAAGTAAATCTTGGACCGAAGTATTTGAGTTCAAACCCTAATTGGGTTTCCTCATGTTGCTTGACAGCATCTTTAAGCGGCATGGCTTCAGTACTGGAGTCTTTGATTGAATCTCCCTTTCTGTCTTGCTTCTCATCACTTGGTTGCTCAAGTTCCAAGATATTCACCTGAGCTTTGAGCATGGCCTTTTCTTTAATGAGTTTAAGATTTTCGTGGCTAAGCTCAGCAATTTGTCGAACAACATTTGATACTCTTTTCTCAAACTTTCAGCATCATGATTATTTTGAGTTCTGAATCAGAATCAGAGCTCATTTCATGCAAAGTGTCTTCGACTGAGTCTTGTGATGTAAGAGCAACAAAGTTCAGCAGAAGTTCTGAGTCGCTGTCTCTTTCTGACTCAGTGTCACTAAAACAGACATAAGATTATCCTGCATTAAAGTATTCGGACATTCACTTCTTTGTATGTCCTATGCCTTTGCATTCTATGCACTTCACTCCTTTCTCTTGGCTAAGGGACATTCATCCGGAAATGACCATAACCCTCACATTCATGACATTGTAGTTCTTTCTTCTTACTGCTTCGTGAGTTTTCAGTTCGTACCCCTTGACCACTTGACCTATCATTGTCATTTCTTGTAAATCTGTTTGTACCTCTTGACTGACCTTTTTCAACTCGTTCATGAATTTGTTGAAGTTGCGCGCCAATAAGACTGAGATTTTCTTCAATTTGTTGAACTCGATCACCTCTTTTGCTTCAACTGAGAAAGCTATCCCTTTTTTGTGTAGGCCAGTTTCTCAAGCTTATCAAGTTCTCAGCCTTCAATATGCCAGCAAGTTGTTAAAACTCATAGTGCGTCTGTATCCAGAGCAGCAAGATTCAAAATTACTTCTGTAAGCATGCAAAACGCAGGTAGGTAGAGATCTCGATGAGTTTCCTTGACTAATTTCTTGTCTTGTATTTCTTCCCAAGCAACTGGACGCCAGTCTCGTTAGCAAGATAACTGCAACTTAGCTACAAAGCGTCCTATAGCATTCTTCAGATATTCCATTTTTAGTTCTCACTTGAAGCTAAGTGATCTATTCTGTCTTCACTGACGCTTGTATCTCCTTCAAAGTGATTAGATCAAGTATCCCAGCTTCTTTTGCGGACTCACATCCTTGGATAATATTGAATTGATCAAGATCCACTGGCAGCAGAATATGTGCGTTAATGCCTTCGAATTAAAATTTGGAAGCTGCCTTGTCAACCTCTGCTCCATCTTTCTTTAGGCCGTAGGTGCGAAGGTCTTGTCTTCCATTACCACTCATAGCGTGCTGTCCATCCTTCTTCG
>CAJHQP010008515.1:0-26561 GCA_905132765.1 Moricandia arvensis | reverse complement strand
CGGAAAAGTCAAGGTACGGTGTTGAAGCTTGAGGAAAAAGGGTTCCACGTCCCCAAAAAAAAAAAAGGCGGTTAAGTTGTGGAGAAATCTACTCTAAACTCGGGGTATTAAACGGATCACGTGTTGTCGTTAAGCAACGAAAGACGAGCTTGTAAGGGGCGTCGATTGGTCCACTCAACTGAACGAAAACGTTTGCGCAGAGCAGTTTTGTGCCAACCTTCGCCGAAACGGCGAGTTGGACCCGTACAGGCGGCGACCGAAACGTGTGCCGTTTGGCGATGTTGGCCAGCGCTGGCGACCGTTACCAAAAAATTCGGCCATTCGGCAGTTGGATCGAGCAAGGTCATCCAACCTCACTCGTTCAGCGGTTGGATAAATCAATCATTTTCATCCCGCCCTCGTAACTCCCTCGCTTCGAAGATGATCAAACTCCATCTTTTGTTTCGGTCCTCGATCGATGATTGAGTGTTGAGATTTTTATCGTAAGAAACTTGTTTCTCGTATAAGTTCAATTGGTCGTCTAAAATGGTAATAGTGGAACTAATATACCTAAGTGTGCCTGCACTATAATAAGAGACTCACCTCTTGGGGATCGACGTTATTCTGAATGCTCTTTTGATAAAACATAAAACGCTTAAGTCAAAAAAACGCCCGAAGGAAGGTCTAAAACTCGCTAAAATCCCACTTGCGGTTTTACCCTAAATCGATGCCAGTCTTTATGATGGTCTTATCTTTTATTCCGGATATAGATAAAATGATAAGTTTTTTGGAATATAGAATGTTAAATTTCCAAGATAATAAAGACGGAAGACGAGGGAAAAAGGAAGATTTTCCGCAAAGCGATAAACCTCGACTAAGGGCAAGAAGGGAACAACAAACAGCCTCTGGAGAGTAATATAAGCTTCGAGGCTGAGGGTGCAAGGAGACACGAAAAATCTTACTCAGAGCAGCATGGCAGTTTAGGGCAATTAGGCAGATTTTTTTACTGTTATGCAGGAGCTGTTGAATCAACTAGGTTGATTCAATCTACAAGGTTAGACAAGGAAACTCTCACTGACAGCCTTCCCAAGGCTTAATGTTGCAAAGCGTTTAAGACCAATATTCGAATAAGACCTTCTTGCTCTCTTTACTTTTTATTAATTTATTGTCATAAATGTTTTCTCCTCTACTATTGGGCCATTGACAGTTTGGCTTAGCAAATCCGGAGCGCTACGGAAAGCAGGTTAAGCTTGCCTCCCTAATCACGGGAAATGCGACAGTGCAAATTTTGGTTGCCCAGAAGGACCTACTGTCGTAGTTCTCTACAATCCTAAGATCAGGGTTCTAGTTAACGGACTCTAGAACAGCAAGCATTAATTGCAATTTATTGAATGGATATCTCTATCACCGAGAACTCTAATTAATTTGGATATCCTTCATAACCCTTAATTAACCGCTAAACTAACAAAGAGAAGTACTTCGACATGACCAAGCAAAAGTATGATAATAAACTGAATAGAAATCATGTAATAGAATAAAGGAGTAAAAACAATGGAGTTCCCAATAAATCCTCTGAAGGAGTCATGGAATCTTCGTCTCCAGAAGTCAAACTAAAAGCTTACAAAACAATACATGGACCTTTAAATAGCCTAAAATAGACACCAAAACACATAATCATAGTTCCTAAAAGGCACATGATATTAAGGGTAAAAAATGGTAAAAATCATAGTATATCACTTTTCACCATCAACAGAGCTAATAGGTCAGGAAATACCATTGTTTTGTTGCATCTAATATATATAAATAAATTAATATATTAAGAAGAACATAATGTATTTAATAATATATATATATATATATTATATATTGTATATATATATATATATATATTATATTTTTTATTATTTATGTATATATTATTATATATAATATATAGTTATATTATGTAAATCTGCATGATTTATATCCCTGAGAAGGAAATTTAAGGACAATGTATGTTGTGAGGTATACATCCCACTTTTACGCTCCATTGTTGTTGCGATGAAGGTCACCGGCGAGTTTGTCTGGAGGTAGACACCCTGATGCCCAGTCAAAATGCAGAGTTGATGTGATTTGTCGTTTGAAGCAGCATAGAATAAGAACAGTGCATTGGCAGACGTGAAAGTAATTGTAAACTAGATCGGAAGATGATACTGAGCCCATGTGTCCAAGACATTCGAGCTGTGAAAGTGTTCGGGGTAAAGAGAGACCGTGATCCCTTGCAGAGGATAGTTGGTAGGTTGGAGATCAGGTTGGCACTCATACCTTGTGGACAGATGCATCGAGTTCTGGACAAGGAGTAGTTGCCACATCGTCTCCGTTTCTACCTGGACGCAACGCAACGAATCTCCAGCACACGCTGCGCTCCACTCACGGCCTGCCTCCGTCTTGGAGGCGACTCGGATACGAGCCAAGAGTCGAGATGGATTATATGACCCCCCCCACCCGCCCCCTCGTCCCCAGTGCAGAACGGAAGAGGAGGCCATGCAGTCTCAGGCCGCCTTGCATTGCTTCTCTCTCTTACTGAGGCAGAAAGCTTTAGGCTTTCAAGAAGCTTCTCTCTCAAAGGTTGATTTGTAGCATATCATGTTCCTGGAAATGACTGTGGGGATGGTTGGTTGAATGGCTAAGGTACAAAAGGGAATGTTCTATATGTACAAGAGATGGAAATGAGTTCATGGAAGGCTGGGTATCGAGGTGTAAGAGCGTGGACAAGTAATATGGCATCTGGGAACAGTTCGTTTTTAGTTTAACTCCAAGGGTGGTCACATCGAGACAGGTTGATGTAGTAGTTCTGCAGCTGGAACAATGAAGCTAACAAGCTCTGTGTGTGGCAAAAGGTAAGATCTAGCAATACTACATAGACCGGGTCGAAAGAAGATGGCTTAGAGAATTGAACGCCCTAATTAGTAAGTGTTGAACCGGATTTAGGAATCAATCTATAAGCTGAAATTGGTAGTTAGGTGAACTAATCAAAGGCATAGGCGACTAGATCGTTTGTCTTGAGTCCTAATCATGTAATCATAGGTATGGATTTTTGAATAGTATTTTCTCTTGCGTAATATTGATATGAATGTATTCTAAGTCTTAGGAATCTTGAATATAGGCAGTTCTTTAGCTTAATTGATTCCAAATACATAACCTTGTTTTCTTAATTAGTCTTGAAATTAAATAGAAGGGTCTATAATATAGAGGGAATTGACTCAATTGAGCACACAATTTAGTACAAAAGGCTAGAACAATACAATTTTTTTTATTAGCTGACATTGTTTTAAATGCCCACGTGGCCTGTCTTCATGTTGATAGCGAAAAAAACATATTTTACAAGAAGTGCCATTACTTTTTCAACGGCCACGTCAGGCCAAAAAACATCGTGCCTCGTAGGATTCGCTGACCGAATGTAATGAAGTCCAGGCCCAAGCGTGTACAAACTACGTTACAGACTGAGTTAGTTTCGTACGTTGTTGGCTGATTAATTAACCTGGCCGATTCTTTCTGTGAAAAGGGGTACTTATCGTTCCATAAGTTCAGCCCCTTCTCTGTGAAGTGCTTTGATATACTAGTATTATCTGGCTTGAGATTATGTGTGATTCGACTGACTTAGAAACACACGTTTACGGCTGACTTACAAATCATTGCGACTGGCTGGTTTTTGTAAATATAACGGCTGAAATGTAGGTTAGAAACGGATGAGTTTATATTTTCGGCATGCTGATTCAATGATATTATCTTCGGCCTGACTGTGTTACTAAACTTTCTGGCTAACTTTAAGAGTTAGCTTGTTTAAGGCTGAGTTACCTTTATCAGCCGTAATAAGTGGATTCACAGAAATTTGTCAGTCCTATTTACGGGTTTAACCTATTATCGCGAAAGTTATTACTAATAGACAAAACATTCAACTTTGATCGTCGTGGATTTCAGTGACTGTTATGGCTGACTTAGTTGTTTCCCGCGTAATTTACGCTGGTTATTTAGGTATAAATGTATTATATTTATCTAGAATAGTCATCACATTCGGCTGGTACATTATCTTTTTTTGTGTTATGGGCTGAGGTGAGACGCTAGTGTAGTGTATGTGTTGCCCTATGTGGGCGGGACATAGGAAGCGATTTTGCCATGTCAGTCAGTCTATGTCAGTCAGTGTCTGGTATTGTCGATTCATAAAGAAGCGGTTACAGGGACAGGTAAAGAAAAGGTGTTTATATAGTTAAGACGATATTTGTATTCCTCTTAATCCTCATTATTCATCTTCTTTATTCTAGTCTTCTTCGCGAGGACTTATTGTTCAATCTTATGGGGAATCGGTATTATTGGTTTCCGGGAAAACTGGGTCTAAGAAAACATAAGAAATTCTTAAAAGAATTAAAAGTTTTTTAAAAATCAGGATCTTAAATTTGAAAATGGAAGACATCTTGCTGCTGCCTCTCTCATTGGATTCATCATCGTTGGAGAAAAGAAAAAATCAAAGAGAGATAGATGAAAAAAGGTAAGTGCCCGTAATTGTAAAGAAATTGAGAGAGTTGAACAAAAAAAGTAAGAAAAGTAAAGAAGACGAAGAAGATGAGTGGAATTGAAAGCCAATTATTACATGTTTGACGACTCAGATGTGCGTGCAATTTGAATATGATAACTTAGTTCATAACATCGAGTCTCCAACACATACTTTACAACTGAGTTATGCATACATTATGGCTGACTTATGCATACGTTAGATTGTGGTTAAACATATGTTGCGGCTGACTTATAGACCATTCAAATTAAACACTTTTAATCTTTTTTTTCCCGCCCAAAATTGATGTTTGTTCCTGCCCACAAATACGAAACTCGCGAAACAAATTACACTTCACGGCTGACTTGTAGGAACGTTACGGCTGACTTCTAAGTGTCATGTTAGGGTTTTTGCTATAATCAAGGCTGAGTTGTGGTTAGCATATGACTTTGTGATAACATGTCGACCAAAAGCTTATAACAGGCTCCAAGATTCATCTCCCAAACTTAAATTGAATTTAGAACGCGACAGAGAACTAAAAAATGAGTCTTTAGTTAGGAATTCAAGGAGACATATTACCGGGCTCCATCAACAACAACGCATCATAGTAAAACATTAGAGAAATCTAGAAATATACAGGGTCTATAACTCATAGTTAGAATCCTCGCGGATCTTCGATGGAGATGAAGCAGAGGATAACAATAACACGCGCAGAGTGCCTATTAAAGAACACAGGACTATTATTATTTTACTATAAGTTCAGCCTTCTAGGTCTGTTATATGTTTTGTTATCTGCCGCTAGATACTCGCTGTTCGAGATTTATTTTTTTACATGGGTGTCTGGCCTTCAGTAAATAGCTGTTATGAAGAAATGTGCGCAAATAGAGCTTATATGAAGAAGAATCGCGAATGTCGACTTGGGTTAAAATCAGTCAATATCAGATGCACAATAACACGACGCTCTAACGTTACGAGTGACTATTAAGTCATTGGTTTAGGGTTCTGCTATTAATCAAAGCTTGAGTTTGTGGTTACAGAGTCATTTATTGGTATACATTCATACCAAAGTTTTGGTGAACGACCTCGAGATAATGAATAAAGCTTACTCATAAGGCTAAGGATTCTCCATTTCGCATTTCTCGTAAAGAATTAATCATGTTTGCAATAGAATAGTAGAGAGCATATACCGAAAGAGAGAGAATTAATATATAAGATCAATACACCGAGTTCTCATATTGAGTATTTTTAGAAGTCATAATCACAAGATATTTCATGCAAAGTTACATATCATCCTCACATTGCCCACCAATTACGATCTGAAAATCACAGGAGGAGTCTACGGAACTCTATCTCAGTAGTTTATTTCAGTTTAATCTCGACACTAGTAGTGGGTTTATATCCTTGTATTTAACAAATTTTGGCTTTAAAAAATATTAAATATGTTTAAAAGAAATTCATCAAAAATACAATTTGAAGTATGATTAAAACAAAACGGAATTGTGACTCAAAACATTGCCATGAAGCCTTTTCAAAGGACTCTTCTTTATTAAAGAATCCCATTCAAATAACCAATCATTAGTTTGTGTAAGTATTATATATATATATAATATATATATAATATATATTATTATATATTTCTTGAGAAATATATATATAGTAATTAAACTATTATGTAATTTATAAACGGATAAAATCTAATATAGCAGGCTTAACTTTAAAAAGTTTTGTTCATTTTTTTTTATTTTGGATTTTTTATTAAATTTATTTGGCATATAGATTATACATATTTTTTAGAAAGACTTGAAATTTGTAGATTAGTTTTTCCTAATGCAATCATGTTTACCTCCTAAGCATCTCTGACAAATTGTTTTCTAAAATGAAAAATATAATCTTATTCTTAAGCATCCATATACTAATATTAAAATCATTTTTGAGACTAATCACATGTTAGAGTGTAATTTTTGGTTTTTTGTTAGTAAGTTGCATACAACCACCATTGCTGATATCAACAATTCCAGTAGTTTTATAAATTGGAATTTAAATACTTAAGAAACTTATTTTTAGTATGTTTATTTGTATATTATCTGAATTCTAATTTATTTATTTATTAACTTGAAATCTAAGCTGTTAGTAACTTCATCAAGAAATGTAACTTAACACATGTAAATGGACAAATAAACCGTCAAGACAAATTGATATCGCTCAATTTATCCTAGAATAACTTTTTGTCTCAAATAAGAGGTTGAGTTGTATCAACCTAATAATATCTAAATAATACATCATCTAGACTAATAATGATTTCGAATCTAGAGTCCAAAAGCATCTCACATTCCTTTTATCCTTTATAGGAGATGGAAAATGCTATGTGGGCAGTTTTCTCTTTTGGTTATTAGAGGAGCTACTGGTTATAGAGGTATTTTTTTTTCTGTCAACTTTTGTATTCGACTTCCATTTCACTATTGAATGAAGACGTTGGAGTTCATCCATGAAGAGGATCAAGTTTCATACGAGTGTCTCATGACAAGAAACCTAATATCAAGCACTTGAGGATATTCGGTTGTGTAGCACATGCGGATATATGTGTGACTCATCTGAAGAAGTTAGATGAGATATCAAAGTGTGTGATCAATCTTGGAATTGATCCGGGTTTCAAAGCTTATAGACTCTATGATCCAGTCGCAGGAGAGGCAATGGTGAGTGGAGATATGATATTCGACGTGAAGAAATCTTGGGATTGGTCGTCTATAACAAACCAAGAAGATTGTGAACCAAATATGCTTAAGCTTCCACATGAGGATGACAGAGAAGAATGTAATGGTCAAGGTGATGATCATGAAGCTATAAATCAAGATGAGAAAGAAGAAGAAGATACTGATCATAATGCAAACCCTCCAGACGATCACAAGGCGAGACTTCAGACGTTTAGTCAAAGTAATGCCGAGTGTAACACATGAAGAAAGCTTGTGTGACACATGTCTAGCTGAGAAGCATATTAGACATAAAGAGATGGTCGTAAGAATGCCGTGTGTAACACACGGAGAAGGCGTGTGTAACACAAGTCTAGCAAGGGAAGAAAATCAGAGATGCATTTCCGACTAAGGCCATGGTACGCATCAAAGATACTGGAATTATTGCATGGAGATTTGTGTGGACGAATCACACCATCAACGCTAGAAAATATTCCTGAGCCATTCTATCGTTCAAAAGGTTTCACACCGATAGAGGAGGAGAGTTTGCCTCATGTAAGTTCAATCTAGCTTGCACTGATGGAGGAGAAGAGTTTACCTCAGCTGAGTCGAAGATGTCAAACTACTTATGGGTTGAAGAGATGGTAGCCGAGTTGGAGTCTATCACAAGAAACAAGACATGGGAGCTTGTGGATAGACAGTCTGGTATTGAACCTATAAGGTTAAAGTGGATCTACAAGATTCAAGGAGCAGACGAAATCAAGATAAAGGAGGAGAGTTATGCTCAAGGAATCATGTGTGACACAAAGATGGAAGTGTGTAACACGACTCACGTAGCAATGGATTCGAGTTCAAAGATCTCAAAGGTTAGAGATGAACCAGAGATAAATGTTACAGAATGCAAAAGAAGCATAGGATGTTTGGGGTATCCACTTCACACAAGACTAGGTGTGTGTTACACAGTTGGTGTTCTAAGTCGATACATGCAAATGCCAGGTGTTGAGCAGAAGCCGACATCCTAACCAAGCCATTAGCAAGGATTAAGTTCAAGAAAATGAGGAGCTTAATTGGAGTTCAAGAAATTGGTCTCCCTAATTCAAGTTGGAATTAAGGGGATGATTGTTGGATAATTTCAAGTTGTGGAAACTTAACATATTATTAGATGTTTAATATGTTAAGAGATAAACACAAAAATGAAATCTAGAATAGAAAAAGGAAGTTTCTATTAGATTAGGTTTGTGTTTCCATATCCCACATGTTAAAGGGAATTGTCATCACTATAAATATAGGTCTTATGAGAGGTGTTCCATAAGAGATCTAAGAGAAAAATTGAGAGCTTTAGTTTTGAGTAGTTTTTAAAGCAATAAGAAAAGTTGTTCTTATTATTCTTTCTTCTAAGAGATCCTTCAATAACAAGCAACGATACTTTACCAAACATGTAATCATCTGGTCAGTAGTTATTGCTTTACCAAACTATGTAATGTTTTGTTTTCAGTTACCTAAAGTTGTAACAAAAAGATTGACGAGTACAGTGGTACAATTATGGTGAGGGTCAGAAGAAAACTCAAGAGAAATGCTTTGGAAATCATGAGACAAACTAATCCTCAAGATGAAAAAGGTTTGAGTTTTAAAGATATTACGGATTTTAATACAATAGTGTTTGGAAAATAATTATGGTGTTTTAATTGAGAAGCCAAATTCATTATTCTCTCGTGTCTTTAAAGAACGGTATTTCAGGAATGCATCATTCCCTGGAACTGATTAAATCATACTCCTTATCATGTGGATGGCGCAGTATTATCTCTGCTAGATCTCTGGTTAGCAAATGACTAATCAAAAGGATGGGAACACATTTCATCTATCTCAGTATGGAATGATCATTGGGTTCCTAACCAATCGCCCGAGACCAGCAAATAGTAATCAACTTATTCATAAACATGCTCACAGTGGATTCGCTCATCAACACAACATCACGTACATGGAACTTACAGGTCATTTGGGAGTTGGTGTACCCACATGATGTGAATTTTATAGAGAGCATACCTTTGAGTAGGACGCAAATGGTCGTTAAATATGGATGGCACTTCACTAACAATGGGAAATACACAGTGAAATTTGGTTATCAAGTGGAAAGAGTATACCCGGACAGAGAAGAAAGTTTACCAGTATCCGGACCCACTGTCACACCTTTAAAGGCTTATTCCCCAAAAATGAATTGTCCACCGAAGATCAAACATTTCTTATGGAAAATAGTATGAGGTTGTATACCGGTAAAGAAAAATCTACAAGCAAGAGGGATACAAGACGATAGTCAGTGTGCAAGATGTGGGGCTAGCGAGGAATCAATCAACCATGTTTTGTTTGAATGCCCACCAGCGGTCCAAGTTTGGGCTCTCTTTCGAAGATTCCATCACATCCAGTAATTTTCCATTTTTAACACTCTTTTTACTTTTTACGAATATGGATCATTATATTGGAGGGTGTCTCCACCCATGGAGGATCATCAGTTCGCTTGGATTTTATGGTAATTTAGAAATGATGAAACTACAAGGTTTTTAGTGACATAGACCCTAAAGATACCCTTAAGCTTGCAGAAACTGAATCATTACTTTGGGCAGAAGCTCAGGCATCACTCCGTTTGAGGGTCACCCAATCTAATATGATGGAAGTGATAGGTTTAGCTTCCATTCCGGGTCGTTGGTGTTTTACGGATGGATCATGAAAAGCACATGAAATTTTTCTGGACAAGGCTGGTATAACACTCTAGAAGGCTTGGATGGAGGCAAGGAATACGAGAGCTAGTCTCTCACCATTACACTCAAAAATAGAAGCATTTATCTGGGCCATGGAATGTATGAAGAACCTACGTCAGTATCATCTCATATTTGCAACGGAATATTCTTAATTGATGAAGATAGTTTCAGCACCAGAAAAATGATCTTCCTTTGGCAATTACATGGACATCAACTCCTAAAAGAAAGTTTAACCACTCAGAGATTCTTCATATACCTGGAACAAAAATTTAAAGGAAGATAATCTTGCACGCAGTGCTAGGAAGCAATCGTCTTTTATCGCTCATATGGATGGAGAGTTACAAGTTTGGTTCTCGGAGTCTTAGTTGAGTTTGTACGTTGATGACAAAAAAACAAGCAACAATGCATTGCATATAAAGAAAAATTAATGCAATAAAGTATGAAGAGGAACCAACCTCATTATTTTAGATTGTTCATATTGTAGAAGAACCTACCACAAAGCCCATAAAACCATTTACAATGGCCTATTGAATTGCTTGCATCGAGTGTTGACTTTTTCTAACAAGGTTGAAACTAAAAAATTGGAGTCCACAAGAATGTATGTTACTTTCTTATTAGTTACTGATAATAAAGAAATTTTTGTATTCATCTTAATTGTTTTAAGTAAATTTATTTTTCAATAGATTAATTTATTTCTTTTATTATTTTCTATAAAAAAATCCTTATTTTTTGTGATCTACAAATAGAGACTAGTTTTATATGATTTGGATATATACAAAATGTAAACCCAAGAATTTGGAGCTTGATAGGTTGCTGCAGTGGTGGAGTTTTGGTTCGTGTATGTGTGTTACACATGGAAAATGAGGTGTGACACACGCTTCGGAGAATAAAAAGGAAACCTGAAGATGTGATGATGTGGAATATTTCCATATGTTTGGCTGACGAAAATATGCTTTAAATAAGCATATTAGATCACAAATTGGAAGATTTGGTCATGCTAAAATATAGGAAATAATATATTAGATAATATATTTGATATATATCTTGGTTTTTCCTAGAATTAAGGTCAGGGCTTTTGACGTAGTAATTCTCATAGAAACACAAAGGGGATTTTGGGGTTTCAGAAGTGAGTGATTTGTAGACGTGATCAACAGGGGTTGGTTCACACAGTTGGGTGTGTTAGAAATCGATCTGTGACGAGTCGTGTAATTCGGATCAAGCAAGTCTGAAGAGATTGTGTAATAGATTTCTAATAAAAGAGATACATGTTATTGGAAGTTCCTTTGTGCCTTGTGTTTTCGCTGAATCTCGATTCTAGAATTGGTATCAGAGCGGGACACCTAAACGAAGAAGGGTTTTCGAACCAAGGTGAGATCTTGAGAAGAGAATATGGCGATTTTGGCACAAAATATGTTGCTGCTCAATGATGTGAATTATGGGTATTGGAAAGTGAGAATGAGAGCAAACTTACGTGGAACTGATGAAGATATCTGGACAGTTGTTCAATCTGGATGGGAAGAACCATGTGTGATTCTAGAAGATGGTTTGAAGACACCTAAACCAAAGACAAAGTGGACTGCAATAGAGAAAAAGTTTTCAAAGTTTAATGCAAAAGCATTGGATACAATCTTCAGTTCTGTAGATGGTAAGCAATTTGAGCTAATACAAGGATGTGAATCAGCTAAAGAGGCTTGGGATATATTACAAAACGCCTTTGAGGGAACATCGAATGTTAGGAGGATAAGGTTGGACTTGCTTGCATCGCAGTTTGAAAACATAAGGATGACCGATGAAGAGAAGATAGGAGACTTCAGTGCCAAGCTCAGCTCCATAGCCAATGAAGCACAAGTTTTAGGTAAAAAATATGAAGATGCAAAATTGGTGAAGAAACTTTTGCAATGTTTACCTACTAAGTATGCAGCACATAAAGCGGCGATAACTTTGACGATGAACACTGATGAACTGAAGTTTGCTGAGCTCGTAGGGATTTTAAAGGCTGAGGAGATGGAATTAGAATCTAAGTTGTCGAAGCCTATTCAAAACTCAAGAGTTACAGTTGAAGAAAACCTCCAAAGAGCTCCAAAACTTGAAGAATCTATTCACCTAATGATTCAGAAACTTGAAGAAACCATGAATCTTTTGTTTAAGATGTCCAATGACACACTGCCTAGAGAAGAAGAAAGACATAAAAAGCATGAAGTGGTGTGCTTTAATTGTCATGGTATTGGACATGTCAAAACAGTGTGTCCATCATTCAAGAGAAAAGAAATCAAGTGTAATGGATGTATGGTTATGGGCACATAAAGTCAGATAGTGTGAACACGAAGAAGATGAAGATAAAGAGAAGTTACACTGATAAAAAGTCAGAAAGAGAAGCAGATGCTCTCAATTTTGTGGCTCTTCATGGAGTTGTGGGATCTGAAAAAGACATCATTGAAGGTGAATCTCGTACGTCGTGTGTGTTACACACCAATTCTGATGCGTGTCACAGTGATACAGAAGTGATTTTAAATGCAGATCTTTTTTGCTGAGTATCAGATTCTTTTTAGTCAATTTGCTAAACTCAGTGAAGAAAACATGCAACTCATCAAGGATAAAGCTATACTAAAAGCTCAAGTCAACACCCTAGAGATGGAACAAACTGGTACGAAGGGCGAATCAAAGTGTATGGTGACAGAGAATGATGATGAAGACGAGCTTCAGTCTCTTAAAAGAGTTATTGCAGAGAAGAACCGAGTTCAACAGGAGTCTCAAGTAAAGTTTCATCAGATGAAACAACTGTTAAATCAAGAACTTGAGAAGAGTCAGCTTTTGGAAAGACAACTTACTGAGAACTACAAGAAAGTAAGAATGTTAAACACTGGTTCAGCTAGTTTGGATCATATCCTATCGGTTGGTCAATCTCCCAAAATCAATTGGGGTTTGGGTTACAAAGGCACTACTTCACAAGATCAAGATCATGACAAGGCTGATGGGATAAAGTTCATAAAAGCTGCAGAAAAATCTTATGATAAACCAAAAGATACAGCACAACAAACTAGCATATCAGTAGCTGAAGAACCATCAAAATCAGTGTCAGAAACGAAGAAGAAGGCATATAATGGATGTTTGTTCAGTGGAAAACAAGGTCGACATAGAACTGGTTCTCAAATGGCTGATAAAAATGAAGGAATCAATTTTGTAAAATGCTCAATCTCAGTTGTTTCAGCAGAACGAAAGGATGAAACTCAAGCAAACAATGTGACATCAAAGGTACAAGACATAAAAGTTGTTGCTAAGCGAAGGAATGGCTGTCACTTTTGTGGCAAGATCGGACATAATGTTGCCTACTGTTATGCTCGTAGAAATCAGATTGAGCGAGCTTGGAGGATGAACCTTTGTTATGTGGAACCCAGAAGGTATGGACAAATATGGATAGCTAAGAAGGATTTGTATCCTAAGTTTACGAAAGGTGTGTCACACAAGCATACCAATGTGTCATACACTCTGATTGGAAATCAATATGTTGAAGCTGAAGAACCAGTTCGATGGACTTCTACTATAAGGTGTTGAGAGTTTTGATGTTCCAACAAGTATCATGAAGTTTTTCACAGAGTTTTTCACTCAAGAAGAGGGAGATGATACTTGATTCAGGGAGAGTTCAAGGTAAATACTTTGATGAAGTGCATGATGCATATTGTGCTTAAAGGTTCGTGAGCTTGAGTTGTAAAACTCAGTGAAAAAGGGGGAGAATGTAAGCTCAAGAATTTGGAGCTTGATAGGTTGCTGCAGTGGTGGAGTTTTGGTTCGTGTATGTGTGTTACACATGGAAAATGAGGTGTGACACACGCTTCGGAGAATAAAAAGGAAACATGAAGATGTGATGATGTGAAATATTTCCATATGTTTGGCTGACAAAAATATGCTTTAAATAAGAATATTAGATCAAAATTGGAAGATTTGATGATGCTAAAATATAGGAAATATTATATTAGATAATATAAAAAGATTATTGGATATATATCTTGGTTTTTCCTAGAATTAAGGTCAGGGATTTTGACGTAGTAATTCTCATAGAAACACAAAGGGGATTTTGGGGTTTCAGAAAGTGAGTGATTTGTAGACGTGATCAACATGGGTTGGTTCACGCAGTTGGGTGTGTTAGAAATCGATCCGTGACGAGTCGTGTAATTCGGATCAAGCAAGTCTGAAGAGATTGTGTAATAGATTTCTAATAAAAGAGATACATGTTATTGAAGTTCCTTTGTGCCTTGTGTTTTCGCTGAATCTCGATTCTACACAAAAAAACATATTTCATCATAATCTTTTTAAGTATTTTCGATAAAATTTTGTTTATATTTAATATATTTATAAACATATCATAAATTTCCAATTCTAATTATTTTGATTTAAATTAATAGTTATTTTATTTTTAGTAGTTTTCTATGTCTATTTCTGTTGTTTAGTTACAAAATATAAAATATTAAATATGAGATAAAAATAAATATTGAATTATGATGTGGAAGAAAAAAAGAATGACATGGAATGGTAAAAATGACAAATAAAGTGTTGAAAAAACATAACTAATGTACACAGTCTAAGAAAGTGAACTCCAGTGACCGGCAAAATCGTATTGATACTATATTGGAAAGAAGATCCCACATTGGAAATATGTAAGGGGCTTGAGTACTATATAAGGGATTTGGACCAATTCACTTATCGTCAATTGGTTTTAAGTTGGAAGTCCAACAATCTTATCATGGTATCAGAGTGGATCCACACCCTGACCCATTAATCTGGGCCCGGACAGTGGTATGCTCATCCCATGAATTGATGGCCCAAAGAAGGCTCATTCTTTCAAGATTGCTAGGGAGGAAGTATGATAGATTCTGCGAGATAATAGTTATACACACCATTACGTCGAAGGAAAGGTGTTGGAAAAAGATCACACATTGGAAATATGTAAGGGATTTGAGTAATATATAAAGAACTTAGACCAATCCACTTATCGTTAATTGGTTTTAAGTTGAAAACTAAAAAAACTTATGGTTCATCGAAAAAGAATGAGAATGGTACAGAAACGTCACTTCATATTGATGACCATCCACATTTGAAAATCGTCAACATCGATCACCATTACAAATCGTCTTAAACAACCTCTTCTCTTCAGAAAAAAAATTGCTCTTTTGACGACCTCATAATTTCATTAATAAGATTTAATTTAATCGACCTTATTTAAAACGATCTCTTTAGTTTTTAAAATTACTGAGCTAGTTTGTTTATCTGATTATTAATACAAATCAAAACAGGCTTACAAAAATCAAAACTGCCAGTCTACCGACCCAATCCTTAGGAGACACTCATACGCCTACACAGACGGTCCTCTCCAAACTTTGTTATAAGTTTCTGTTAACTTGCATATTGCTTATCGTAATTTCATATTCCAAATTGATACCACTTATAAAAAAATTCCTTTTGAATTTATTTAATGTATAATAAGAAACCGAGATATATTCTGTTTTGTAAAATGTTTTCTTATTACAATCAAATTCAGATAAAAAATGAGATGGGGAACTGAAGCTAGGGATAGACCATAAACCAAGTTACTTTGCTCTTTTGGTATATTTTGTATTTGGTTTTGCTTATTTGAATAATAAAATTTTAGACTTGTATTTAATTTGTTAATGAGTACTTTCACTTTTAAAGTAGTTTCTAAAAAGTAACTTACTTGCAAGTTTACTTACCATATATTACTATTTTGTTATTTGTTAACTACGTATAAATTATGTAATAATTATTTCTAAGTTATTCAATTTATTTTTATTTATTTTAGCTACTTAAAATTTTTTCACATGAATTTGAAAAAAGATTAACTAGTTAAAATTCCATGTTAAACATTTTTTCTTTAATAAGAAGATTTCTTAGTTCTTATAAGTTTTAAGTGGATATGTGATAACAATAAATATAAAAAAAATTACTAAAAATACCACAAGTTAATTATTACTTTTCAAAAATACATTTAATCAATAATGTATTAACATTTGAGTTTACACTTTATTGATTATTGTAGGATTTAGTGTTAAAGGGGTGGGGTGTTTAATTTTTAAAATTTTTTATAATATTTAAAAAATAGTTTAGCTATTTCCATCATAAATTTAGTGTATTTTTATTAAAAATAGTTATTTCATTAATGTGTAAATTTTGAAAAGTTGGCTACTTTTTTTATTTATACTTGTGGTATAATTGAAATTTTCCCTAAATATAAACATAAAAAAAGTTTTTATTAAATCTTTTATATAAATATTAAAACAACAAAAATTGCTTTCTATAAATATATCCAACTTTTTAGAGATTGTTTTTGTTTTTAATGATAAAAACAAAAAAAAACGAACGGTAACGAACGGTAGCAAGCCGTTGTTAACCAAACAATAACGGCCAAGCAATTATTTTTATTTTAGTATTTAATAGTTGTCTTGTACTTGAAAATAATTAAAATAAAAAAATTATACTCGATTTAGACAAGAAGAATACTCGATTGGTATATAGCCTAATACGAAACCGAGCAATGACAAGATCCAGTAGTAGATAGGTGTGCCCACCCCTTACTTAAATAGCGGGATCCTTCGAAATATTAGTCAAGTATTATTTATTAGTAACTTAAACAGCACGATCCTTTCCAATATTAGTCAAGCATTATCTATTATATATTATTTGAGAAGCATTACAACATTTATGATATATGTCATCATCACATAAATTTTAGAAACCTCCAAAAAATATATTGGTTCATCTTAATTTTTTTGTTCAAAATTGGTCCTTCTAAATATATACTATACTTCTCACTAAACCAATCATAAAATTATTTTTTTAAATAATATAACTATTCTCATTATTTTCTTAAACAAAACTAGGAAAACTGCCTAATGTGGTTGAAATATATATATATATATATATATATATATATATATGCAATTTTAATGATTTTTAATAATTATTATATCTTCTTATCATTTTTGTTTAAACTTATATTATTAAATAATTAAATAATTACATTAACATATAATAAAATTTAGTTTTTTTCTGTATATATCATATCATATTAGAATTTTTAAAAAACAATTTAGTTACTAAGACTATTAAAAGTACCACATTAAAGCCTTTATTTGGTTGTCTTCTAGAGACAAGAGTGCAAGAATGTAACCATTTTGGAGATTGTTTAAGCGGCGCTACCGGGTTGGAACTCTATAACGAATTATGATCACCATCGTCTTGGGCGTATCTGGTTATGCTAGGGTACTGGAGTGACGGTTACTCTGCTTCACAAAAGTTATCAGATAATTACTTGTACTGTGCAATCGGAGAAGGGAGATCAATTTATTTGTTATGCGGTTTATGCATCAACTTCATAGCTGAAAGGAGACGCCTATGGACTGATATCAGAGCGACACATCAGTCTTATCAACATCTTTCTATGCCTTGGGTTCTTATCGGCGACTACAACACCACGCTCTCGTCTACTGAGCATTACCGAGCGCATGAATACATGGGGGATCAAGTCGGTATGGTGCCAGTTTCAAGAGCTCACCACCGACTGTTCTCTCACAGACTTTGCCTACACTGGAGCTTTGTTTACGTTGGTGGAACAAAATGGGAGCTGATCCCATAGGTAAAAAACTAGACCGAGCACTAATCAACAGAGACTGGCTGCGTGTGTATCCCCAATCTTTCGCCACTTTCGAAACATGAGGTGTTTCTGATCATGCCAGATGTGTAGTTCGCTTAAAGCACCAGGTGCGCTGGGTAGCGCAAACCTTTAAGTTTTTTTAACTATTTGGCATAGCATGGCGATTTCCTATCTACTATTAAGAGCAAATGGGAACTTACTGGTGATATCTGTCATTCCAGAACAGCTCTAAGCATGTTCCACCAGAAAATGAAGTCACTGAAGTACGGTCTAAGAGCGTTGAATAAATCCCACTATGGCGATCTCCACAACCGAACGAAGCAGGCATTTGAGAGTTTTTGCCGATGTCAAAGAACAAGTGCTGGCTGATCCAAGCCCTACCACGTTTGCTGCAGAAGAAGAAGCTTCACACGCGCTGGCAGCCACTTAGCACTGGTGCGAGGAGAAACTTCTTATGCAAAAATCCAGAATTCAATGGCTTTGCACTGGGGGACCAAAAACACTACGTCTTACCACCATGTTGTGCAGGATCACGCAGCCAGAAATAAATATAAATGTGTTAATATACAGAGTCTGGAGAAACGCTAACAGAGCCCCTCAGCTATCAGGAAGGAAGCTGTGGATCATTTCCAAAAATTTCTCCAAACTGAATTGTCTAGCAGCTCCCCAGTATCAGTAGCCGCTTTACAACTCTTCTGAGTTACCGGTGCTCTCCACAGGATACTTCTCTTCTGATCTCCCCAATGACTCCCAAGAGATTCGTCAAGCTTTAAAGGCTTTGCCAAATAAAAAGGCTCCCGGTCCTGATGGCTACACTAAGGACTTCTTTATTGCGGCCTGGCCTGTCGTGGGAAAGGACTTCATTACGGCGATACAATCATTTTTCCTGTCGGTTTCCTTCCCACAGGGGTTAACTCCACTATATTGGCTTCTGATCCCAAAGAAGAATCCAGCGCAATCCATGAAAGACTTACGACCAATATCCTGCTGCAACCTTCTTTATAAGGTAATCTCAAAGATCCTTGCTAACCGGCTCAAGATGTTACTTCCTACTGCTATCGAGCCTAATCAGAGTGCTTTTATTAATGGAAGACTATTACTGGAGAATATTTTATTAGCTACAGAGTTGGTGAATGGCTATCATCTCCCCAGTATATCTGCGCGATGCACCGTTAAGCTTGATATCTCAAAAGCTTTTGACACGATCAAATGGAGCTTCATTACCGCTGCGCTACAAGCTATGGGCTTACCTAGTCAATTTATCCAGTGGATTTATCTCTGCATTTCCACTGCCTCTTTTTCGGTTGCAGTGAATGGTGAATTGGAAGGATTCTTCACCAGTGCCCGTGGGATCAGACAAGGCTGTTCACTCTCTCCCTACTTATATGTGATAGTAAGCAATGTTCTCTCTTGTATGTTGAACCAGGCTGCCTGTTGATGATCTCTTTGGATATCATCCACAATGCCATCAGGTTCAACTCACCCACCTTAGCTTCGCGGATGACATACTAGTCTTCACAGACGGAAGTGTAAGGTCTCTAGATGGGGTGCTTGCGGTGATGAACCAGTTTGCAGCCATTTCAGGTCTTCAGATAAATGTCTCTAAATCGTCAATATTCACTTCTGGGGAGAATCAACACCTTTTAGTTCAAGCGGCACAGAGTAGAGGGTTTATGACAGGAACCTTACCGGTGCGCTATCTAGGAATGCCTCTCACCACCAAAGTATGGATTAAGTTGGAATATGAGCCCCTTATTGATCAGATTCGCAATAAGCTTCTATCTTGGACACATCGAGCACTGTCTTATGCTGGTCGCCTCCAGTTAATAAATCAGTGATCACTAGTACTGTCAATTTCTGGAGCTCAGCATTTATATTACCACAGGGTTGTTTGGATACCATCGAGAGTATGTGCAGTGCATTCTTATGGTCAGGTTCACCAACCATCACCTCTAAAGCTAAAGTAGCATGGAATGACCTTTGTTGTCCGAATAAAGAAGGAGGCTTAGGTATTACAGATTTCAAGGACACCTCAAAAGTATTGGCCTTGAGTCTTATCTGGAGGCTGTTCTCCTTATCTGCTTCTTTGTGGGTTGTGTGGACTCGAGAGTACCTCTTAAAGAATATCTCTTACTGGGATGTCAATGACAAGAAAGGGTCGTGGGTCTGGCGTAAGCTACTCCAGCTACGACCCGTAGCATATGACTGCATTCGCTACGAGGTAAAAAATGGTGAAGCAATTTTCTTTTTGGTTTGACCACTGGTCGGAGATGGGTAAACAGATGGATATAACTGGGGAGTTGGGTGTTAGTTACTTGTGAGTGCTCAGGTCTGCTACCCTTGGCGGAGGCAAACCAGTGGAGAAAAACTGGAATTTTCGGCGATGTGCGCAGAGACGCTTTCCCGTGTTTTGTGACACGCTTGCAGCGACAACCGCCCGATACCAACTGAAGGAACCTGATATAGCTTTATGGAGACATGATGAAGATGATTTCAGGCCTACATTCTCATCTACGAAGACATGAGACTATCTGCGAATCAAGAAGATCGAGCTTCCGTGGCACAAGATAGTGTGGTTTCCTCAAGGCATCCCTAGACAGGCTTTCATGGTATGGCTAGCATTTAAAGACAGATTATCTACAGGAGTTAGAATGAGAGGATGGGGCATTGAGCAATGTTGTGTATACTGTGGAGAGAAGGATGAAACACGAGACCACCTGTTCTTTGCTTGTCCATATACTTTCACGGTATGGATGAATGTAGCAGCAGGTCTACTCGGAGCAGCAATCACACCCGATTGGGAGGATACCGTAGCCTCCCTGCTGCAGCCAAACCGGAATAGGCTCGACACTGCACTTATGCGCCTAGTGTTCCAAACAGCTATCTATGTATTGTGGAGAAAGAGAAACTCAAGAAGACATGGAGGAGCCTGCTTATCAGTAGAGAGGACTACTAAGATCATTGGGAGAGTTGTCATCAACCGTATCTCTTCTTTGAAGTACAAGGGGAACCACAAGATGGAGGGGCTGCTTAGAAGATGGTTTGCTGTTTACACAATCTAGAAGACACCATTCTTTTATTCTTTAAACTTTAAAACAGTATAGTACCTCTATGTAAATTAATTCTTCAAAGTGATCAATGAATTTGATATTTAATCAAAAAAAAAGTACCACATTAAAAGGAATTTTTAAAAACAATATCAATTACTATGACGATTAAAAGTACCACATTAAAGATTTGTGATCAACAACTTTTTTTTGTTATAACAAGATACAACTAATCATAAAATTATATGAGTAAGAAGTCACATTTAATAAATGTTCAGACTCAGACTAATATATATATATATTATATATATATCGTTTAAATTAAACTATAAACTATATAAAAATATAGAAATATTTTTAATTTAAAATTTACATTGAATAAGTATTGAGAAGTTAATATTTTAATTACAAAGTTTGCATTGACTATTTATTAACGTTTATAAATTAATAAAATTATTAAAAGTCTTACAGTGGAAATTGGGAAAATTTTAATTTTACCACAATTTGATATCAATTTACAAATTTATTTTTAAATAATAACTATTTTTCGTAAATACCTTAAGTTTGTGATGATAAATAGTAACCCTCCTAAATTATTTATATATGTTTAAGAATTATTTATAGAAGTTTATAAACTCAATTCATACTAAATCCTAAACAATAATCACTAAATTTCAAACCCAAATGTTATAATATTTTTGATTGAATTTGAAAAGTGATATCCAATTTATGGTATTTAAAGTAATTTTTTTAATGGTATTAAATTTATGTTATAGAACACAAATGATTATAAATCCATATAATAGAAATCCTTATTTAAAAGATAGTCATATTAAAAAAATATACTATATATTTGTGTTAATATTATTTAAAATTAATTATATACCGTATCAAATAGATAAAAGTGATTGTTTAGATTTTTTTAGTATAAAATGATTGTAAATAGACAATAATAATTGTTTTGATTTATGTATTCGCTCTAAATTAAGTATATACGTAATAATTATTAATTTTTCAATTCTTCATTAATAATATATATATATATATATATATATATATTATGCAAAATATATAAATAAATAATAATATCTAAAAATAATTTGTATAGACAATGTTACTCTTAATCTAGTTATATAGCATCACACGGATGTCATGGACGGTGCTATTTTTTTCATTTATCCAGAAAAGTGACCTGGTTATACAGAAAATGAGACACCCTGACACGACTGATCGTTGATGCATAATTTGGTAATGGAGGGTCCCATCCTAGCTGTCTATATATAAGAGCATTTTTAATAGTATTCTATTTTTCTCTAAGACCAAATATAGAGGGATCAACATTGTTACTTCAAATATAAAGTAACACTATTTATTTACTTTGGGCTGATTGGTTAGGGTGTAACAATAGAAAAATTACTTTGAATTTTAGTTTGTAGATTTTTTTTTATTTATCTTTAAGAGATATAGCTTTAAAATTTAATGCTATAGCAATATATTTCATACAACTAAAAATGAGGCTTTAGAAAATAAGCTTTTACAGCCATTTTTATTTTCTTGACTGTAGTTCTAAAAAACAACTAGCATTTGACCCGCGCGCCCGCGTGAGTGTTATTTTTATAAAGGACAAATATTTAAGCAATTTGTTTGATATAATTGTATATATGACTGGAACTTAATATTTGATATCCGTTATCCGATCCGGGATCCCATCCGTTTCGAAAACCTGATATTCAGAGATCTTGATAGTGATTTTACGGATTCAACTAATCCACGTACAAATTCGGATATTAAATTTTAGGTCTGGATATCCGAATCCGGATATTAAATATTTAAAATTTAATTATAGTTATCTACGTATATTATATATACTTTTATATAAAATAACTAAAATTTTAATTTTATTAAATTTTAATGATTTTTTAAGGGTTTTTTAAATAATAATATTAAATAGACTAAATATATGGTTAATATTTAATTTTTGATTTATTTTTAATTAAAAAATAGATCCAGATATCCGTGTGTATTCAGATTTTATTCCGAATATCCTAAACCCGAATATCCGGACCCGGATAACAATTTTACGATCCGACGAATGCATATCCGAATCCGTATATCCTAAAATACCCCGAATATTCGACCCGTCCTAGACCTAATTGTGTATATATATTATATGGTGATTAAAATTTTTAAATTTATAAATTACATAAGTTATTCTTATTAGATATATATATCGTACAAATTAATAATACATTGTGTTAGTTTGTATATATAACCATTTATAATAAATATTAGTATGTATTTTAGTCATTAAATTGTTATAAAAAGTTACATGATTTTGTTACTGTAAATGAATAAGTTCAGATTATAATCGAAAATTATTAACATTATTATCCTTTTTATAGTTCAAATATAATTGAGTAACTTATATAAATATGAATAAAAATAAAACTAATTTAATGCTATATATATATGTATAATTTTGTTTTTATTATAAAAATGGAAAATAAATATACACTTTTTTATGAAGTATCGGATATTATGAAATAAAACATTCTGTTTGGATGCAGAGATAATATTTAGAACATGGTGTTATTTTGTTTACATGCAGGGATAATATCAGTGGACATTCCTTGTAAATATTAAGTAAAATTAAGGGTTATCTCTTATTTGTACTTCAATTTTAATAGATTAGCATATAAAACATGATTGATGATTTTGTAAATAAAAATTAAAGCTAAAGTCACCTCCTACAACCCAACTAATCACTCCCTCTATTTTTGGAATTGAACTTTTTTTACAAAATGATCCTCGCTTTTTATAAATTTTCATTTTCTACCTAAATAGAATTATATTATAAAATTTAACATTTAAATATTTTAAAAATTAGTTTTAAAACTGCGTTAAACTTTAGATGCACTAATAACTTATATTAGATTAAAAAGAGTTTTTCGTAATAAAACCCATCAATTAAAAATAGATCGTAAATAAACAATTAACTAAAAATTTGACAAAAGAATTCTTCAATTTTAATTTCGTTAATGTATGTCACCATCCGTCTAAAATACCAAGATGGAGGGTGACATAGGTTGACAGAATTAAAGTTGAAGGTTTATAATGTTGAAAACTTAAACTAAGAGGTTTTCTTCCGATTTAAAAATAGTTGAAAAATTTATCTTAAAAGCATTAAATATTGTAAAACTTATATTATCACTTATGATTTTTTTAAATTCAAATAATCATTGTATAAGCATTATAATTCATTTATACATCCTGATGAATTGCTTTATCAAACTAATTTATACTACTGATTTATAAGTAATTTAATATTTTTACAAATGATTAAGGTTAACAATAATTTTATAAGCTTCTACAATTCATCTTACTTGTTAAGGTGATATAATGCAGAGTTATTTTTCATACTATGTAAACATGAAATAAAATAATAAAGCAATAAGACACAAGTTTTCTTGATTTAAAATTTTTAAACTATATTAAGTGTTAAGTAGTGTTTAAGATAATTAACTGAAGATTTATAGATTAGTTTGATAAAGTAATGCATATGGATTTTTAAATCATTTAAAGGCTTATAGATTGATTATAAGAGTTTTAAACAATGCATAAGTGATAATAAATGTTTTAAAACTTTTTTTTGATTTTACTGACTCAACCCCACAACTATTTTTTGAATAGGACAAAACCTCTCAATTAAGAGTTTCACATTATTAAACGCTTCAACTCTGCATTACTATCAGTGTATTGCACCTTCGGTTACGGTATTTTAGACACTAGAGTGAAAAACAATACGGAATTAGATTTGAAGGTTTCTTTCGTCAAGATTTAGTTGAAAATGTTACTATGTCAGCGATAGTATCTTTGAAGCTGAATGATATACATTAAACCAGGAGAAATAATAATAGATAACCCAAAAAATACATAAGCAATAAAAAATATAAGCGATTCAAAATTGTCATAGCACAGCATTATGATTTAATATTCTTGAACATCATTTCAGATCCACTATATCATTAAAAAATTGTCCAAATGAATTTGATGAAGAAGTACTTGTTGATTCGTCCTTTTTCTCTTTGTCTCCTTAAAATAAACGGTGTTTGGTTTTTCTTCTAAAATAACAGATGATGAAGTTTTCAATTCCAAGAATTTCTACTCGGTATAAGAAATATCAATGGAAAAAATCATTTTCACTTCAGACACACGTAATTGACATTTGGGGAGAGGTGTTGGGATAAACTTGAAGTTAGCTTAAGGTGTAAGGTATCCCTAATCCTATCGAGTTTGTGATTATATAAAGGATTAGGAAATTAATAAATGTGATTTACTAATGACTAGGAGTTATCTATTCCTATATATAGAGATGAAAGTTTGTATTGAATCACTAATGGTTTGTGGAGTGATTAAGCTTAGTTTTTTGATTATTTCTAAGCTTTGATTGAATAATAAGAGAAGGACTTCTTTATTGATATTGATTGTGATTCTATAATTGGTATTAGAGCTACTATAGAAACCCAAATCGCAAGTGAAAGATCTTAACCCGAAGACAACAAACATGGCGGACGTGAAGGATGAAACGGAGACAAACAACAAAGAAGCAGGACCCTCGTCATTAAGTCCCAGTGCTAAACTCCTCAAACTACACCGTATGGGCTATGAGGATGAAATTTGCCCTCAAAGTTAATAGAGTTTGGGGAAACTACTTGATCATGGCAACAAAGCATGAAGATTAAAATAACATGGCTATTGCCTTATTGTTTCATTCTATCCCTAGAAGCACTACGTTGCAAGTAGCGTAATCTTGACACAACCAAAGCCGTTCTGGGATGCAATTCAAACTCGCCATGTTGGAGCCGAGAGAGTACGAGAGGCGTGGCTACAGACGTTAATGGCAGACTTCGACAAACTCAAAATGAAGGAGGAGGATAACATCGATACCTTCATTCGGAAGGCTGACCGAAGATTTCTTCCAAGACAGCTTCTCTAGGAGAAATCATAGAAAAACTTGTCAAGAAATTCTTGAAGAGTCTACCAAGAAAGAAATACATTCATATGGTTGCATTCCCTTTGAACAAGTTTTGATCTTAACTCACAAACTTTGAAGATATAGTCGGTAGACTAAAATCATATGAGGAAAAATAAGAGAAGAAGAAGGAGGAAGAACAACATGGAAGATCACGGGAAGTTAATGTATGCAAACATCGAGTCTCAACAAGGATTCTATACAAGTAGTAGAGAAAAGGACGAGGTGTACGAGGTAATTGGAGAGGAGAAGAGGCCGGAGGACGTTATGGGGGGTTTTTATGCACAGAAGGAAGCTTGGAAACAGGGTCAAAACAGAGATAAGAGTCACATCCTTGCTTCGTTGTGATAAACTCGGTCATTATGAATCCGAGTGTCATGATAAGATGCTTAAGTTACAAGAAACCGTTGAGAAGAAGATGAAGATACACAAGAAGCAGATGATTTGATGATGCATGAAGTAGTGTACCTTAACGAAAAGAAGGTGAAACAAAGTGCCATTTGAAGTTGAAGAGACATGGAAAAACTTATGGTATCTTGACAATGGAGCTAGCAATCACATGAGAGATAACCGTCGATTCTTCTATAAACTTGGTGAAGGTGTTACACGAAGGTATGTTTTGGAGACGACTCCCGCATAAATATCAAAGGAATGGGTTCAGTCAAGTTTGTTCTGAAGGGATGCGAGAAGAAAACTTTAAGCAAACGTTTACTATATACCTGGTCTCCGAAAGTAACATTGTGAGCCTTAGGCCAAGCTACGAAGTTGGGTGTGAAATAAGAATGAAAAACAATGCTTTAATGCTCTTTGATCGGACAGGGTATTTATGATCAAAACTTCAAGATCAAAGAACCGTTTATACACTACAGGAG